>JAOXNR010054274.1:0-12815 GCA_028571225.1 Parsonsia alboflavescens | reverse complement strand
TTCCTTTGTTAGTCTTGATATTAGAATCAGTTAAATCAAAGTGAGGCTTACCAAAAGATTTTTTATTTCAGTTATTGTTCCTGATTTGATCAGAGATTGGTTTGCCATTGATTCATCTGTACATTTTGTTGAAATTTCGTGAGATCAGGGAAATTGCTTGCTAAACATCTTCAGGACAGTCAATTCCTGGATCAATGGGATCAGCAACTTGAAAAGCAATACTTTTGTCCTTCCAATTTGGCTTTAAGTTCATCTCGAATGCTTGTAACAAGTCGATTAACTCGTCATACCTGATTGTATCAATATCCTTTGCTTCTTCAATTGCAGTTACTTTGTGAACGAACCGTTTTAGAAGGGATCTCAGAGTTTTGAGTACCAATGTTTCTTCAGTCATTTGCTTTCCTAGAGTGAATGACTCATTAGCTAGGTCACTCAGTTTTGCATGGAAATCAGCCATAGTTTCAGTTTCGTCCATCTGTAATTTCTCAAAGTGAGAACTGATCATTTGCAGTTTGGAACATCACACAGTTGATGTGCCTTCATGTGGTGTTTGTAAAGTTGTCCAGGCCTCCTTTGCTGAAATACATTGAGCAATCAAATGAAACTGATTAATATTGACAGCATTAAAAATAGCATTAAGAGCTTTAGAATTAAAATTAGCTTTCCTTTCCTCTTCCTCTGTCCAGGTATCTTCAACCTTCATAAGGTCCTTCTCATCTTTCGGAGGAGTCCATCTTTTTTTGACTGATTTCCAAGCCTTTTAATCTAGTACTTTAATGAACGCAGTCATCTGAGCCTTCCAATATGAATAAATTGATCCATGGAGCAGAGGTGGTCTACTCACCGATCCTCCTTCTAGTAGTCCACTCATTGCTGTACAAAGAGATTCTAAAACCAAGATCTTCCACTAGTTCGTAAGTGTATGGCTCTGATAGCAATTGAAAGCATCTCTTGAAGCAATTATACTTTTATATATATGTAATAAACTGAATATGTACATTTTTTCAAAAAGTAAATGAACACCAAGATTTAACGAGGTTCACTCCATTGAAATATATCCAATATTAGGCTACGTCCTCAAGACTAAGTCCATCTGAAAAATCCACTATGATAAAAACATTACAATAGGTACATATAGAACAATAGAATCCCTCTAGTCTATCATTACCCTCTACAAAGTTTTACCTTACAAACTCACAGCAAGAATCCCTCTTGCATATATCATAACATCTACCAAAATCCCTCTAAAGATGACAAAGCTTCTCCAGAAGCTGAACTCCCACTGAGTTCTAGAACTGTTCCACAAGAACCGTTGCAACACTCCCGTGACATGCCTGTGACAGTTTCCAATAATGAGGTAAAGATACTCCTCCTGAGTTCTGCTACCAATAAATATTCTCCTGAATATTTGTAAGGATTTTCAACAAAGACTTCTCAGCATGATACTCAATCATCTTCAATCTTGATCACTCCAAAGTTTATCACATTTTGGAAATAATAGCAGTAAAAAGATATAAGAGATATTCATTTCTAAAAGATAATTACAATATATTAATAAGTATCTAATTTAGATAAATATGGAAATATCAATTTAGGACAATCAATCAAGGAATATCAAAATTCAGAAAACTTAAGAGATACCATATCAAACAAATCAGCTCTCAATCTTAACATAACTTTAGAGAATTTAAAGATCTTAATAATCTCGTAATTCAACTCAACCACTGATTTGATCAATCTGTAGAACTTATAGCCAATTCATCAATATCCTTAAGAATCTTCACAAACCTTGTAGCTCCATGTTTCAGAAATAATATCCAACACAAATATCTAACAAATGACATTTGCAAAAATGGAATTTCAACACAATAAAAGAATTTTTCTCAAAAAAGAAATTATGCGCTGCCAAGATTTTTATTTTGGAGTAAAGGAAGAATAATTCCTCACAATGCCAATCTCATAAATATTCTTAGAGACCATTTCCTTCATGCTGCAAACAATTGTTGTGGTCACATCAATACAACCAATTCCTCTTTCTGCATTTTACTCTTAAATTATGCTTCCACCATTCCAATTTAATTGTCGTTTAAATAAAGAGTTATTGTTTCAAACTAGTTGTCATTTACACATTTGAAAACAAAAAATGGATTTTAATTTCCCATTTTAACCTTCATTAATCTAATTTATTAGTGACTTTTTCCAAAGTCAATTAATTGTTTCACGTTTTTCAATTCTATACCAATCAATCCTTATACTTCTAATTTCAACTCTATAATACCAAGTGGGGCTTGCCCTAGTGGCAAACCCGTTGGTATCCACTACCAATTGTTTTATATGTCTCACAATATAAATTCTTTTGTTATTATTAATACATAAGAGTTTTTAACCGATTTGGTCTGAAAAGTTTGGACCAAAAAACAGTTCGATCCCCTAAGTTTTTTTTTTCAACCATAATGGCCCCTCACATTTTTACAGGTAGCCAAAATGATCCAAGCCACCAATTTCCGACCAGCCACATGGAGGAGCCAATCTCGTGCACAGTATGTAAGGGTAAAACCATTATTTGACCATGAAACGATGTCATTTTCCTTTGAAATTAGGTTAAAAAGAAAAAAGAAAAAAAAAAAGACTCAAATTCAATTCCACCTCCCCCACTCAGATTCCGGCTAGCGCCTCTACTTCCTGCCACCAACACCATCATCACCCCACGGAGTAGTAATTGAGAAAAACAAACTATTCCAAAAATGAAACTCTTGTGCCGGCTCTTTCGCTGCTATCCGTCTCATTTCTCTTTCTTTTCCGATCTATTCCAAGCTAAGAAGAACTCCAACATTAAGCCCTCTTCTCCTTTCTCTTCTGCCTTTTCCACTCTGTTCAACTCTGTCTATTTCTTCTTCCTTCTGCCTTTACTCAGAGATACACCATCTAATATAATTGGAAGTATTTTCAATTTGCATATTGCGCTTTATTGTCTTTAAACTGTGTTTGTTTTCGTTTCTTTTTAGTCTAATTTTGGATAATTTTTTGCAGTTGGTGAATTTATTATTGAAATTGATGGTTTTTCCATCTAGGTTTCCTATAATTGAGTTTACGTTTTTATCGGCACAGCACATTCAAGGACTTCAGAGGTTTAGAGTGTTAATTTTTCCTGGTTTTAGGGTTTCTACTTTTTTATTTTTGCACTGGTAGTCTGCTATTTTTATTAACTTTGATCTTTTTGGACTGGAAGTACACACACACACATATATATATATATATATATATATATATATATATATATATATTAGCTATTGGTTAATTTATCTCAAATTTTCTTTTAGTAAATCTGTAAAAATATTCTTGAGATATTTGCTGCGCCTTCGACAGATTGGCTGGTGCTAGATAATGTCGTCTTATAATTCTTTGTGGTGCTTTAGTGATTACTTCATAAGAACTGAAGAGGAATGCTAGTGCTGTTAGAGTTGATTGTGGGGTGATGATGGTGTTGGTGGCCAGAAGTGGAGGAGGAAGCTAGAATCCGAGTTGGCAGAGGTGGAATTGAACTAGACCTTTTTTTTTTTAAAACCCAAGTTAAAAGGAAAATGACGTCGTTTCATGGTATAATGACGATTTTACCCCTCACATGCTGTGGACGTGATCGGCTCCACTGTGTCGGTGGGCGGAAATTGGTGGTTTAGATCATTCAGATTACCAGTAAAAACGTGAGGGAACATTATGATTGGAAAAAAAAAAAACTTAAGGGATCGAACTGTTTTTTTGCCCAAACTTATGAGATCAAATTGGCTAAAAACCCCACACATAATTATAACATTTTTTCTCTTATCCTTTCTATACCCCCACCCCAATCTTGAGCATTAATAATAATTCTCATTTACTGTCATCATATCTTGAACCCATGACCTCACGGTTTCCCTTATTATGAAACTAAGGAAAACTTAACGAGTATAACAATATTTAAAAATTCTTAATCTATGATATTTAATGAGAATGAAGATAGCATAGTTAGGTTAATGTATTTAGATATTTAATAGGATTACATTTGTAAAAAATAGACATATATATATATTCTATTATGTGTACCTATTTATGTGCACCTGTATGCATCATTAGTGAAACGATGTCGTTTCACTTAGACAAATAAGTGAAACGACGTAGACAGATTAGTAAAACGATGTCGTTCCACTAATAATGCACACAGGTACACATAATAGAATTTCTGTATATATTTATATATTTATTTATTTATTTATTCAATAATATATTGAATAGGTTAAAGTAATTTTCCATCTGATTTATTAGTTCTCATTCGACTCTCTCTTTCGTGAGATGAATGATTGATTAGGAGATAACTTTCTTCCCAAGAATGGATGTCTACAATATACCCACTAGAGTCAAATCTCAGTTAAAAAGTTAAAAATTTCCATCTTAGCTATGTACCTTAGGTATTTGGTTGTTCATAATGTGAATGATTAGTCCAACTTCTTTACCCTCGGTGGACTAGTACTAGATTATACTCTCCTAACGTCAAATCTCATGAATTTGTGGTTTAAGACCCGTTCTGTCACAAGTCGGTAATGAGTAGTACAGCTTTTTTCATTGGAGTCATGTTCTCGTTTTGCTGTCGGGTATTCCGATCTTCCCGCGGGTTTCAAGAGTTGAGTGGGAAAGAGAACAGCAGTATCTCTTAGGGTTTGGGATTTGTTCCTTTATTTCTATTCGCTACCCACTTTTCCTTCTGACTTGTGATTTCGATTTTTTGGTATTTGGGTCTAGGCTTGGATTCATTTGGATCAGTTCATTCAGATCATATCCATTTCTCCCATCATTACCTCTCTTTAGGCCTAGCGACGTTGAAGGTCGTGATACTTAAATTATTATCTTTAAGTTGCGACCTTTGAACGGTCACTTCATTTTTTGAAACGACTATTTTTGGAGGTGACTTGCCCCATCAGTTTTTAGCAGTTACCTCAGTTCCAATGTACCGGACCCTTTCCAAGAACCCAAAGGACTCCTTCTCATATATAAATTAGGAAGTCTTTGAAGATTTTAGGATTTACCAAAACTCTTCTCTTGCAAACAGAAACTCCCTTCTGCAACATTAGCTCAAACTGCTACCTTTCTGAACTCCCTTTTCTTTTCTATTCGGTGAATCCTTCAGAAGTTAGAACACTTCCTCTCTGAATCTTTCAAGAAACAACGAGTGAGTTTCCTTTCCTCTTTTTTGTTTTTAGAAAAAATCTCATCTTTCCGTCCTTCTCGAAAAAAAAGTCTTCTGAGTCTTTTGCCCGGTCACCTTCCTCTACCCAGTCATATTCTTCAAGCTCCCCTTCTCCTTGTACAGGAGAGATTTCTAGGTCTCTATCTTCTGTAAATCCTGAGCACGAGGTATATTATTTGAATCCAATAATTGCTGGGACTCCCTGAGTCACTAGTGGAGTCTACCACCCCTCTAAACTAGAGGTCTTCTCCCTTTCTTCCTCTTTAGGTCCCTACGATATTTTTCAAATTAATGGGGAGCGGGGCCTAAACAGGGATGACATAGTGGCCACTTGGGAGTCCGAGCACCCCAACAGCCATCATGTTGGACACATAGTCCTTCACTTGACTAACCTCAAAGGAGGCATTCTTCTACTTTACTTGCATCCTCTGTTTTTTGACATGGTCCACTTCTAGAATTTTCCAGTAGCACAGCTCATTGCAATGTTGTGCAAACTATTATTTGGTTCATAGCAATCTACCATCTTTATAAAGTTCTTGTTTCTCTGGACCTCTTTAGGTGCTTTTTTAAGGTCGATGTCTCCACGACCCCAAACAAGACCAATGTGGGGCACCTTCAATTCAATAATAGGTATAAACTACTAGGTCCCCTCCAACCTTTCGTAGGTAGTTGGAAGGATTCTTTTCACTTTTCCAAGCTTCCGACCAATCTAGTCCAATCTGAGCCCTAACTGGACTAGAATCTGAATAAGACCTTCTACAACGGTCTAACTATTCTGTCTAGTGAGCAAGAGAGGGATAGAATTTTCCATGTCAACCTCGCCAATTCTAACATCGAGAAAGTCCTGTCAACCCAGCTAGTCTGGCTAAGCTTTCCTCGATTCTGTTGGATTGGGAAGTCCAGAAGATTGTAACCTCAATACACTTAGGATAACTATGGGAATTCTTCCCATTGGTAGGAAATTTCACCTTCTTTTTTTTAGCTTTCATTGAATTTCTGTTAACTTTAACTTTTCTACATGCTAACATCTCTTCCTCTCCTTGTTTTGGTAGCAATAAGGATCGCATGGCTGCTGAAGTCCTCCACCTGCTCTCAGCAAGGTCAGCAGGGAGGGTCGCTGTCCTTCCCGACTCCCACTAGCAACCCTGGCAATGCTACTAGTGCTTCATTTGTTGTTCCCATTGCCATTCCAGCCTCTGGGGGGTCTTCCTTCAACCCCCAGACCTGGAGCAAGAAAATATCAATGACGAGTAGGACTCGGACCGCCATGAAGAGGAATGTGGAAGCTGATGCCTTGCGGGCTTCTAAGAGGCCCGCGAAGATCATGATTTCCTCTTCTACTTCCTCCCAATCCACTCAGCAGGAGAAATGGCTTCCTTCTACCTCTTCGGGGAAAGGGAAGGCCCCTACAACCTCAAAACAGCGGTTGGAGTTTAACGGCTACGTGACCGAGAAAGTCCCAAAAAATCTAAAGAGGTTGGGGAATCTTTCCTTGGCCTCCCGCACAAATGAGATTATTGTGAGGTGGTTCCCCGACATTGCCATGGAGTCTCCGGACTTGCTGTTCCAGTGGCCACACTCCTGGTCCTTCCTAATAGAGTGTGTGCCTCCCGTTGATTGGGATATCTATCCACATCTCACTGATGACGAGCTTGATCGATATACTGCTTCTCTCCACACTATAGTAAGTTATTTTAATTTCTACATTTTCGTAGTCATTTTTGTGTCAATTCTTCTTGAGGACTAACTTTTCTTCCTCTTTACTCTTTTCCATAATCATGTCTTCTTAGGTGAGCGACTGTGGAGACAAATGAAGAGAGAAAAGAAGGATCAAGAGCTCACCATGCTGATCACCGAGCTCCAAGATAAGAAAGCACGTCTTGAAAAAGAAGTCCAGGAGCTCGACTCAACTACTGAGCAGGCCCGAACAAATTATGCCGCTGCCTTATCTCTCTTCCAAGAAAGCGAGAAGAAATTGTCAGCTGCTCGAGCTCAGAACTTTCACTTGTCCTCTACTCTTGATGCTTCTATGAAAAAGAGGTGAGAAACTGATTTCAGTGAGCAATCAACAGAGGGATCGCATTACCGACCTGGAGGCTTAGCTGGTGGACTATGATATCTTGTGTGATGAGGACAACAGTCTTTTCTCTGACCAAGCTAGAAGTTATTCCCCCTTTCCAAGAATATGTGGAGTCCCTGCTGCTGCCTCAGATGATGGGGCTATATGTGGATGTCAATGATAAGCTCTGGGAGCTTAACGAGGAAATTAAGACCGACACTGACCTTTATGCCCAATTATACAATCCGGAGTCGGTCGTCCCTCTCCCATGGGAGCAAGGAAGTTTAGATCCCACCTCGTAGAAGGAGGTCACTGCTGCTGAAGTCTTGGCTATGGTCGGTCAAGCTGATGAGGGTCCTTCTGGGAAGGGGAAAGAACCTCTGGACCCTCCTGCTGAAGCTCCGACCGTTGAGAGGGTGATCCATGACATTCCTCCTTTGTTGATGGCTCCTTCCCAAGGTAACATCATCCATAATTATGGAGACTTAATTAAGTATTACCTTTTTCATCCCTAGCCTGTTGATTTTGACAAGACACTTGAGCTTCTCCGAGCTACTCATCTATTATGGGGTAGACCTCTATTTGAAAATATTAACGATTTCCCCACAAATCCCTCAGATGCCATTAAGCAGGAGACGGGTGTGGATGAGAAGGCTTTGCTGAGCTTGCTGGAGGCTTCTAGAGACGATGAAGAAGACTAACTTGTAATAGACTACAACTTTTCATAGTCTTTCTAATTCTCACCTTATGCTTTGTAATATACAATGCTCGTCCTTTTGAGCTCATGTTTCTTCTCTTTTTCCTGTACTAATATTGTGAGAATCGTAAAATTTCCCAAAGTGTCATTGTTTCTACTTCAACACTTAAAACTTGCATAAGAATCTTGACTAGCTATTAAACTTAGGCAAATAAGAAGAATTAAGATCTCAATGAGCTTCGCAAACTTAAACTTTTATTTATTTCTCTAAAATTTGATATGCAATTTACATAGACAAAAAATGAAAATGTCGTTGAGGTTTTCTTGCTACTCAACAAGCTCCTTTTAGACAGTATCCCAAGATGTATAACTTGCTTGAGAGGTCTGGAAAGTCTTAGGCATAGAATTTCTTTAGATGAAAACATTCCAAGGTCTTAGGAGTTGCCTTCCTTTGAGATCAGGGAGCTTCCTCCTTTGTGAACTTCTTGGATTATGTAAGGTCCTTCCCAACTTTCTTGTAACTTTGTCAATTGTCCTTGCTTTCCAGCATCCAACCACTTGAGGACCATTTCTCCAACTAAGAAATGCTTTTCTTTTACCTTCTTGTTGAAAAAATTTGTCACTTGCCTTTTATATCTTCTATGAGCTTCCATAGCTTTATTTCTGACTTCTTCAAGAAGATTAAGGTAAGCCCTTCTCTCCCCCTCATTTAAGATTGAATCATATTCAATCAATCTTAAGGATTTCATTCCCACCTCTATTGGCATTATGGCTTCTGCACCTAAACATAGACTGAATGGTGTTTCTCCAGTAGCTTTCCCAGGAGTGGTACTGTATGCCCATAGGATGCTTGGAATTTCTTCTGGCCAGGAAGGTTAATGACCCTCTTTCTCGAGCTCAATAAGCCTCTTCTTGAGACATTCTAGAATGGTTATGTTTGTGACCTCAGGCAATCTATTCGCTTGAGGATGGGCTATGGAATTCAACCCATGTTCTATATTCAAGTTTTTCACAAAATGTCTTGAATGGGTCGCCTATGAACTGAATTCCATTCTCTGAAATGATAGCTTGGGGAACCCCGAACCTGCATACAATAGTTCTCCATCAGAAGGATTTTACCTTTGGGGAGGAAATTATTGACATGGGTTCCGCTTCAATCCATCTGGTGAGTATTTTACGACCATAATTAGGAATTGGACACCCCCCACTCCTTTTGTTAAAGGCCCTAATATGTCGATAACCCAGATGTCGAATGGGACCGACATGCTGATGGATATATACTTTGCTAGAGGTATATGCAACCTATTTCCACGCAGTTGGCAGTTCATGCATTTTTGTATGATCTTTTCAATATCTAAAATCATCGAACGCTAGTAATAACCCATCCATAGTATCATCTTCTCGACAGTTTTGACTCCTATGTGGGATCCACATATTCCACTATGTACCTCTTCAATGACATACTCTCCTTCTCCGTTGCTCAGGCATTTGAGTAATGGCCATATGTATGACCTCCTGTACACCTCATCATCTCCTATCAAGACATAACAAGGTACCCATTCTCATATTTGGCGAGCTTCTTTGTCATCATGTGGAAGGTCGCCACATTTAAGGAATTTGTGGATTAGGTATCTTTAGTCTGCCTGATCATCCTCTGCAACCAAGTTCTCTTCTTGGTTTATGCTAGGAGAGTATAACTATTCCACCAATAGCTAGGTTGTTGTCCTCGTGAACTCCCAGTAGACTTTAGATAGTGCGTATGCTTCTAAACAACTCTGCTTTATAGGTGTTTTTTCAATATGGAAATACTCAAGCTTTGATGTTATATCTCTTACTCATTTGAGATATTTAATCATATTTTCCTCCCTGGCTTCGTATTCTCTAGTGACCTGGAGAGCTATAACTTGTGAATCGGTTTTGGCATGCAATTTTTGCACTTTTAGAGCTCTTATAAGCCTTAGACCTGCTAAGAGGGTTTCATATTTTTATTCAATATTCGAGGTTGGGAAATTTTAATTCACAGAGTAAGGGATTCTCACTCCATTAGGGCTAATCAATACAATTTTCCTTTTCAATGGAACCATCTATGTCCATGGTCCAGATTTTAATTTCACAATTTCTTGCGAGCTCCAATTTAACTTTTTAACATTCTTATACGAAGTCTGAGAGAGCTTGATCTTTGATAATTAATCTGATACCCTGAGAGTTTGAGCGACCACTTCATTGTCCTACCCGATCGCTTGGGTTTTGCCAGAGCTTGTTTTTGTGGCAGATTGCTTAATACTCTCATCGGGTAAGCTTCAAAATAATGTTTAAGCTTCCTTGAAATAATAAAAATCAGGCAAAGGAATTTTTCAAGGTCTGAATATCTAATTTTAGGTCTCCCTTGTCAGAAATCTTACCGATGAAGCCTCCCAAAGTTGCCATTTTCCCAATTAAACTCTGAACCTCCTTGATGTTCCTGGAGGTTCCATGTCCAGGAGAGTTTTTGTTTTTTCAGGGTTAGCATCAATGCCTCTTTCTGACATCATGAAGCAATGGAATTTTCCTGCCAAAACCCCTAAGGTACACTTTTCAGGGTTGAGCTTTATGTGAGCAACTTTGAACATTTGGAAAGCCTCCCTTATATCTTCGATGAAGTATTCTGAGGTTTTTGACTTAATTAAAATGTCATCCACATAGACCTCAATGTTCCTCCTGAGCTGCTTCTTGAAGACCTTGTGCATGGCTCGTTGGAACTCCGGCCCTGCATTATTTAAACCAAAAGTGATTTTGGTATAAAAGTAGGTCTTGACCTCTGTGATGAATAAGGTCTTCTCAATGTCTTCTAGCGCCATTGGAATTTGATGATACCCCTTGTAGGCATCTAAGAGACATAGCCATTGGTAACCAGATATTGAGTCTACCATTTGATCGATACTCGGGAGCGGGTATGAGTCTTTCTAACAATATTTATTCAGTGTGATGAAATCTGCACACATCCTCCACGTTCCTTCCTTTTTTGGCACAACCACTAGATTGGCAAACCATTTTGGATATACAGCCTATTTCAAAATTCCAGCTTCGAGAAGAGCTTGGACTTCTCGAGCTATAACTTCATTTCATTCTAGAGCAAAAGTTCTCTTCTTTTGCTTTACCGGGTTGACTCCTGGTTTAAGCTCGACCTTGTGCTCTGCTATCCTTCTGTCAATTCCTTCGAGGTCGGTAGGTTGCCAGGCGAAGGCTTTCAAGTATTCTGTTCCCATGGAAGAGGAATCATGATGTCTAGATGATATAATTTGTCATGAAAGTCCTTGTCAATTTTGATATCACGATTGAACTCTCGGAGCCGATCAACTACATTGACATATAGCCTAATCATCTGAAGTCACAGTGGAGATTCTAAGTAGTCCAGCTCCAGCTTGGCCAGGGAAAGACTGCCATTCTTGTTCTAGATAGCATTATAATTCTCTAGCTGAACCTCCAGCTCATGAATACGATCTCATTGCTAGTCTCCCAGAGCAACCAATTCCTCATCTTTCCTCATAGCATCATTAAGAGTAGCTGCAGTAAGCAAATTCTATACTTTAGCCTCAGTAACCTTCCAATCGCTATCCTTCAAAAGAGTGCTGACAGTTACATAACTAGCTTTAGCTCGTTTCTCAACAATGGCAAGCTCTTTATTTTAATTTTTAGGAGAGCTTCGTAGTCAGGAAGGTTGATGATCAAAGCAAAAAGTTCTTTATTTTTTTCTTCTTTCTCTACCTACCTCCTCAATCGCTCAACCAAGAAAACATGGCTCTGAAAAAAAAGAAAAAAAAAATTTATAGACAAGTTAGTATTTATCAAAATTAGTAAGAACATTATGCAGCAGTAAAGAAGACTTACAGTAGTGTGAAGAGAAAGCAACATGCTTGTCTAGTTGAACGTTAGTGAGTAGTTTACAAATTTCTTTGTCAATAGGTGGCATAGACTCCATTAAAAATGATTGAGAGTGTGGCCACTGGAACAGGGAATCAAAAGACTCCATGGGAAGGTCCAGGACCCATCTTGTGGCCCCCTCAGTAGAATGGTAGGTCAGAGATAACTTACCTAGCCATTTGATGGTCTCAATGACCTCCTTAGTGGCTCAGCCACTGAACTCTACCTCCCGCTCGAAGATCACTGGCCCATTACCCATTCCAAAAGTAGTTGTAGGGAAGCATTTCCCCTACTGAATGGACTTAGGGAAAAGGGAATTAGAGATAGTTTTCTTTGTAGGTTGCCTAGAAGCTCGCAAAGTAGCCTATTCTGAACTTCTATTCAAGGCATTCATTGTCTGGTTTGCCGTGGTGACCCTTTTGGTCCTAGTCAGACGAATCTTTAAAAGCTGGAATCACCATGGAAGCACCAATAGTTGCAACAACCCCACTGGAACGAGCTCGGAAAGACAATGATATATTCTGCTACCCTTGCTAGGATCTAATAGGGTGATTAAGCAACCAGGCGGTCATCATTGCTAACAAAACGAAAGGAAACAAAAAAGATATTTAATGTTCATGACCAACTTGCAAAGCAAAACAAAATTCATTCAAGACTAAAAAAGATCGAAATTTCCTACCTCCAGGAATAATTCCCATAGACTTCCTAAGGTAGGAAGGTCACGATCCACAGGATTACCCAATCCGGCGGAATGAAGAAAGGGAACAGGCCAAATTGACTGAGTAGAACTGGCCTTTTCGACATCGGAATTGGCAAGATTGAAAAGAAAAACTCTATCTCTCTCTCGCTCATTGACCATGCTTTGTAACACGAACAAATTAAACCTATCTACCAAAACTAATGTAGTTAGGGCAAGTAGGGTCGAACCCACAAGGAATTGA
>JAOXNR010054273.1:0-12815 GCA_028571225.1 Parsonsia alboflavescens | reverse complement strand
CCCACATGGAAAAGGTATAAAACAACATGGACAAAAATGGAGATTTAATCCCTGATCTTCGTTGTCTCGCGCATTACCCAAGTCTTCATCTAGTTAAATATTACTAATAAGAAATCTCTTTATTTTTCATTTAAAGTCATCTGAAATTAAATATTATATTTTACAAGTTGATACATTGAACATTCCTTTTAGTCAAATAAACTGAGGGCAGGGATGTCATTCACTATTCTTCAGTTCTTTAAAACAAAAAAAAAAAAAATCAACAAATGACTTTAAAAGAGGCAAAGATTCAAGCGTTTTGAAATTTTTAGAAACCCATAAATCTCTATATTGTAGTAATTGATTTCGGCCTTCTGTTATTTTCTAGGGATTTTTTTTTTATCATCATTCAATTGTTTTTGTTTTTATTTTTATTTTTTTTAAAAAAAAAAAAAGGGGAAGGGAAAGGAACAGTTAAATGACTTCCCTATTCACAGTTTATTTGATCAAAATGAATATCGCTGAATCATCTCACTTGAAATACAAATTTTGAGGAAAGAAGGAGTTTGTTGGCCACATGTAAAAAGATCAAAGACCTAACTTTCCAATAGAAACATGGTTAAGGATTTTAAATAATATAAAAGTTTAGGGATTTAGTTGGTTTAAATAAAAAAGAAAAAAAAGGAAACTTAAAAAGATTAAAAAAAAAAAAAGGGACTTACATGACAAAAGTATAAAATAGTATGGACTAAAATGGAGATTTACACCCTAATCTTCGTTGTCTCTTGCATTAAGCAGATCTTCATCTAGTTAAATGTTACTAATAAGAAATCTCTTTATTTTTCATTTAATGTCATTAAAAAAAATAAAATTCCAAAAAAGAATCTTTTAATTCAAAGATTTACATTAAAAGAAAGGATTTACCTATTTTTCCCATAATAAAATAAATTTTTTTATATTAAAAATGTCAACTCAAGCATATTTTTATTGGTATCTAATAAAACAAACTAAAAATGCAATTCGTAAAATATTTGAGGATCTAAAAAATTAAGAAAAATAAATAGGGACTAAAGTTACCACTGGTATTCTATTTGGGAACCAAGTGTGGCAGTTATCAAATCAAAATAGAATATTCAATTTGATTAAAAACGAGTAAAATTTTTTAAAAAAAACAAAAAACCTCTAAAGCACCTTACTCTTTCTTTTTTATCAGCAGTGTCCTAATCTTGAGTAAATCTCTATTTTAGTCCCCATTCCTTTATACTTTTTCCATGTAAATAATCTTAATTTTTTACTTTTTAAGTCCCATTTATTTTTTATTTAAACCAATTAAATCCCTAAACTTTTATTGTACCATTTAACATCTTTAATCATTTTTCTGTTGGAAAGTTAGGTTACAGATCTTTTTATGAGTGGCTGACAAAGTTTTCTTGTTTCAAAAATAAATTTTCAAGCAAAATGATACATTTAACATTCCTTTTAATCAAATAAACTGAGAGCAGAGACGTCATTTCACTGTTCTTCCCTTCTTTAAAACAAAAAAGAAAAGAAAAAAGAAATGATTTAATAAGAGACAGAAGTTCAAGTGCTTTTGAAATTTTTAAAAATTCAAAAATCCTTGTATCATAGCAATTGATTTGGGACTTCTGCAATTTTTCAGGGATTTTTTTTTTAATGTCGTTCAATTGTTTTTATTATTATTATTTTTTTAAAAAAAGGAAAAGAACAGTTTAATGACTTCCTTACTCACAATTTATTTGATCGAAATGAATGTCGGTGTATCATCTCACCTGAAATACAAGTTTTTAGGCAAGAGAGACTTTGTTGACCACATGTAAATAGATTAGGGACCTAACTTTCCAATAGAAAATTGCTTAAAAATTTTAAATGGTACAATAAAAGTTTAGAGATTTAGTTGATTTAAAATAAAAAAAAAGCGAGAGAGAGAGAGACTTAAAAAGATTAAAAAAGGGAAAGAAGACATGCATGGCAAAAGTATAAAATAAAATGGACTAAAATGGAGATTTACTCCCCGATCTTTGTTGTCTAATACATTACCCAGGTCTTCATCTAGTTAAATGTTACTAATAAGAAATCTTTATTTTTCATTTAAAGTTGTCTGAAATTAAATATTATATTTTTTAAAAAATAAAATTCCAAAAAAGATTCTTTTAATTGAAGGAGTTACATTAAAAGAAGGGATTTACCTATTTTGCCAATAAAAAATATATTTTTTTATATTAAAAATGTCAACTCAAGCATATTTTCATTGGAATCCAATAAAAAGACCAAAAATGCAGTTCCTAAATTCTTTGAGGATCTAAAAAAGTCAAAAAAAAAAAAAAAAAAGGGGCTAAAGTTACCAATGATATTTTATTTGGGAATCAAATGTGGCGGTTATCCTTTGATTAAATCAAAATTGAATATTCCATTGGATAAAATGAGTAAAATTTAATAAATAAAAAAAACCTCTAAAGCACTGTGCTTTTTCTTTTTTTATTGGTAGTGGCCTAATCTTGAGTAAATCTCCATTTTAGTCCCTATTCTTTTATACTTTTGCCATATAAGTAATCATTCTTCTATTTTTGTTTTAAATCTTTTTAAGTCCCCAATCTTTTTTATTTAAACCAATTAAATCTCTAAACTTTTATTGTACCATTTAAAATCCTTAATCATTTTTCGGTTAGAAAGTTAGGTTCCTGGTCTTTTTATGAAAATCCAAAAAGTCCTTCTTGTTTGAAAAATAAATTTTCAAGCAAGATGATACACTAAACATTTCTTTCAGTCAAATAAACTGGGGGTAGGGATGTCATTTCACTGCTCCTCCATTCTTTAAAATAAAATAAAAACAAAAAAAAAAAGAAAAGAAGAAATGATTTAAGAAGAGACAGAGATTCAAGCGTCTTAGAAATTTTTAAAAACCCATAAATCCCTGCATCATAGCTATTGATTTGGAACTTCTGTTATTTTCTAGGGATTTTTTTTCATCGTCATTCAATTTTTTAAAAAAAAAAAAGAAAAAGAAGGGAAAGGAACAGTTAAATGACTTGCCTTCTTATAGTTTATTTGATCGAAATAAACATCGGTGTATCATTTCGCATGAAATACAAATTTTTGGGCAAGAAGGAATCTGTTGGCCACATGTAAACAGATCAGGGACCTAACTTTCGAATAGAAAAATAATTAGATTTTAAATGATAAAATAAAATTTTAGGGATTTAGTTGGTTTAGATAAAAAAAATTAGAAAAAAAAAACAGAAGAAAGATTACTTATATGATAAGAGTATAAAAGAATAGGGACTAAAATGAAGATTTACTCAAGATTAGGCCACCGCCGATAAAAAAGAAAAAGCAAAGTGCTTTAGAGGTTTTTTTTAAAAAAAAAAAAAAATTCACTCATTTTATAAAATGGAATATTATATTTTTCAAATGGATTTAAAAAGATAAAGAAAAAAAAATAAAAGAAAGAGGACTTACATGGTAAAAGTATAAGATAACATCGATTAAAATAAAGATTTACTATCTGATCTTCATTGTCTCTCGCTTATGCAAGTTTTCATCTAGTTAAATGTTACTAATAAGAAATCTCTTTATTTTTAATTTAAAGTCGTCTGAAATTAAATATTATATTTTTTAAAAAAAATTCCAAAAAAGAATCTTTTAATTCAAGGATTTACATTAAAAGAATGGAGTTACCTATTTTGCCCATAATAAAATATATTTTTTTATAATGAAAATGTCAACTCAAGCATATTTTCATTGGAATCCAATAAAAAGGGTCAAAAATGCTGTTAGTAAATATTTGAGGATCTAAAAAAAAAAGGGATTAAAGTTACTAATGATATTTTATTTGGGAAACAAATGTGGCAATTATCCTTTTATTAAATCAAAATAAAATATTCAATGTGATAAAACGAGTAAAACTTATTTTTAAAAAAATCCTCTAAAGCATTGTACTCTTTCCTTTTTATCGGCAGTGACCTAATCTTGAATAAATCCTCATTTCAGTCTCTATTCTTTTATACTTTTGCCATGTCAGTAATCTTTTTTATTTAAACCAATTACATCCCTAAAGTTTTATTATACCATTTAAAATCCTTAATCATTTTTCTGATAAAAAGTTAAGTTTTCGATCTTTTTATGAGTGGGCGACAAAGTCCTTCTTATCTAAAAAATAAATTTTCAGGCAAGATAATACACTAAACATTTCATTTAGTCAAATAAACTGAGGGCAGGGATGACATTTCAATGTTCTTCCCTTCTTCTTCTTCTTCAAAAAAAAAAAAAAACAAACAAAAGATTTTAGAAGAGATAGAGATTCAAGTTATTTTGAAATTTTTAGAAATTCATAAATCCCTATATTGTAGCAATTGATTTGGGATTTCTGCTATTTTCTAGCATTTTTTTTTATCGTCATTCAATTTTTTTATTATTATTTTTATTTTAAAAAAAAGGGAAAAGAACAGTTAAATGACTTCCCTATTCATAATTTATTTGATCGAAATAAATGTCAATATATCATCTGGCCTGAAATATAAATTTTTAGGCAAAAATGATTTTGTTGGCTATATGTAAAAAGATTAGGACCCTAATTTTTCAATAAAAAATGATTAAAAATTTTAAATGATATAATAAAAATTTAAAATTTTAATTAATTTAAATTAAAAAAAGGAATTTAAAAAGATTAAAAAAAGAGAGAGAGAGAGAGAGAGAGAAGGACTTACGTGACAAAAATAAAAGATTTACTCCCTGATCTGCGCTCTCCTCGCAGCCCTCACCACGCATCATCATCACAGAGTTTTCCAGTTCCGTATCTTTGCAATAAATAAATAAGCATCACACAGGAAAATCAATATCAACACAGGCCTAGAACTCGAAGTTGATGCCTGTTTGTTTGAAGCAACTAAGGACACCGGGGCCTAATGTCCAAGTGTTTCAACGTGACAGCATCAGCAAGCTGGTGCTTCAGATCAGCTTTCACCACTTCCGGCCTCCGATCAACCATCACAGACCTCGGCGGCGGCACAACAATGCACTGCTGGGTACCCAAGACTCGGAAACCGACGCGGCCCAACCTAGTCCTCATTCACGGGTTTGGAATCAACGCATCGTGGCAGTGGTGGGAAACGGTCAGAATTCTGACACCCCATTTCAACCTCTACGTTCCCGACCTGGTTTTCTTTGGTGACTCGTTCACGACTCGGCCTGACCGTACCGAGTCGTTTCAGGCTGGCTGTGTGAAGCAGGTCATGGACGCCAACTCGGTGGAGAAGATGAGCGTGGTGGGTATCAGCTACGGAGGGTTTGTGGCTTATAGTATGGCGGCACAGTTCAGAGAGAGCATAGACAAGGTGGTGATATGCTGTTCCGGGATTTGTTTGGAGGAGAAGGACGTAGAAGAAGGAATGTTTCCCGTGAAAAACGTGGAGGAGGCGGCCGAGATTCTGGTGACGCAGACGGCGGAGAAGATGAAGGAACTGATGCGTTACACTTTCGTTAAGTCTCCAAAGGCATCCCTGCTTGCTTGCTGGAAGACTTCATCGACGTAAGTTCTTCTTCTTCTTCTTCATTGCCAACCCCTATCTGGAATATTTTATTCATTCAACATTTACCCGCAGAAACTAGAAAAGTCTATTTTAGGGGAAGTAGGGACCACGACCTCCACTTAGCATGAAATCCTGTTCGGTCTCCATCAATTGTTTGGAAATGGAGTGATCTTTTTTCTCTGTCTTTTGCGGTGGCATGTTTTGTGAGTGATCACTGCAAAGCTGGCAATTTCTTTGCCACAAGTTTTTAGGCTTCTGGTGGGGATTATTTCTAAACCGCATTTGTAATTGTATGGTTCTTTCAGGAAATGTGCATACATTTTGTAGAGGATAAGAAAGAGTTGCTTCGTGCTATCCCGAGAGACAGGAGACTTTCAGATTTTCCCCAGATCACTCAGGTGCCAATTTCTTTCGCTTTTCTTGTGGCACATCATGTTCATTCGAGTTGTAATGATACACTTATCGATTTTGCCTTTCTTATGCTATGCAGCCAACTTTAATTTTATGGGGTGATCAAGATCAAATCTTCCCAATTGAGCTGGCTCACAGACTGAAAAGGTTATCTCTTGCCTTTAATTTAAAGGGAATTCATTACATGAGGGAAATGTCTTTTGATTTGGCGGCTGCCATGGCCTTTTTGCAGACATTTGGGTCAGAATGCTCAGCTAGTAATTATCGAGGGCACTGGACATGCTTTTGGGTTCGAGAAACCTAAGGCATACCATAATCATTTGAAGAGTTTTCTCTTGAGTTGAGGAAGTCGAAACATTTTCCTCTCTTGTTCTTGAATAACAACAGCCACAGCTCTAACTCTACTTCCACCAACAAAGAATCAGCAGCCGTGTACATTCTTTTTTGCTGGTGAGCGCGCTACCCTCCAACGAATTTCAGGCACTTTTTATTACCAGAATTCATATTTGTTCCGACCCTAGTTCTGTCACTGAAAACTGTCCAAACTAAAAACAAAGATTTATTACGACACCTCCAGAAAGCTTTGTATAGCAATTCACAAAAGTTAAAGCTCGATGAGTTTATCTTGTAATAGGGATAGCTGGGAGGAGTTCCTTATGTATCAAGTATAGCAGGCAGAATTGCCATCAATACAAGATCCCAGACAGAACATTTTTTGATTTCATGGATGCAGCAATGTGGAAATGTGGAAGAAGAAAAGACCTAAAAAGGACATAACTTAAATTCACATTACAACAACAATAAATTGCATTCTCCAATGTTGAAAAAAGAGATAACAGATGACCTTTTTGGAAGAAGAGATAAGGATCACAAGCCAATTCTCATTAAGCTCTATACTTGACATGAATATAACATACAAAGAACTTTCAAATGACAGCAGCCCAGCACTCACAAGTCTCACTTTCTTTAAAGAATCATTCATCTACGTCACCTAGCTCTGCAAAATTAAGATAAAGAGTTTATCAGAAGATGCATTACAACCGGCCAAGCAGAAGTTCTCAAGTTCTTTCATCTATATGATTAGGTATGTTGTGTCAATTCATTCACCATATTCATATAGCATTAGGAGTTTAATTCAAGAACAACCTACCTCTCCATGAGGCTCCTCAAGTTTAGATTGCTCACCTGCCAAAAATGAAATCAAGAAGTTAGAAAATTCTAGGTCTTCCCTTGTGCTTACGACTGCATCTACCCTAATTTTCTAGTCACCAACAATGCAGATTAAGAAAATCATTGTCTTGTTGGCCCCATGTTAGGGTTGGAAGGTGCCTTCCCAGTTATTGCCCAAATACAAATATGGCACCAGTTATATCACATACATGGATGTGTTAATTCAGAGTTTCACAATAATTCTCATAATCATTTCTATTCTGAACTTCTAATGGAGTAGTCAAATAGATTCTCAGAGGACCTGAACTTACCTCCCTCTTCTGGAAGATCTGAAGTCCACAATGTAAGATTATCCCTTAGAAGCTGCATGATAAGGGTGCTATCTTTGTAAGATTCCTCATTGAGGCTATCAAGTTCAGCAATAGCTTCGTCAAATGCTTGTTTGGCAAGGTGGCATGCCCTGAAACAAGGTGAATATCAGTAAGAAACATTATTTAAATGAAAGACACAGGCATAAATAGATGATTGAAAGTCACGAAAGGAAAAGGCATAGCAGTGAAGGGAAAAAGGATATATCATTATTCAGGTCCAAGCACTGTATCCAGAAAGTAGCATTCAAGCTGCAGTTATTTGGTCAAGAGGCTTGCATGAGGGATAACCACCTTTCGTGTCAGTCATATGGTATTATCTATATATTATTTTTAATCTACCAAGAAATGCTAACAAATATAGTTACGATTAGAAACTGTCCATGCAAACATCCTTTATCACGTGAATTGCAATTGGAATTTGTACTAAATATTCATCAACAGAAAAGTTCTAGATAAGAATAAATTAACAGCCCGAGCCAGGTCAATATGGAAGGACTCAAACAAATTAGCTATATGATGCATGGTTGGTTCGATGCCCAGGTGTGCTTTATTCCTGGCTAGATGTCTAAGTGCCTTACAGACCTACAAGACACAGACACACAAAGGGATAGATTTCAGACCTTTCTGGGGAGTTCAAGATCTCGTAGTAGAAGACAGAGAAGTTCAGTGCAAGGCCAAGTCTAATTGGATGAGTCGGAGGGAGATCTGAGTTGGCAGTAGCAGTTGCAGCCTGTAGCATGAACTATGTCAGAGGTCCAATATCCTATGCAATGAGAAGAATTCCAAAGCAACTGTTGGGCTAATAAATCAGAATTCCAAAAAAAAAAAACCTCATAAGCCTTGAGTGACTGATCTGCTGCCTCTTTACGATCATCACCACTTTTGAACTCAGCCAAGTAACGGTAGTAATCTCCCTTCCTGGAGGGAAAATAAAATTTAGAAGGTGGACTGCAATATAACTACATCCATAAAGAGAAACTTAACGAGAAATGGTGGCAAAAATCTCAAGTCTACCATAACATCAGTACAAATATAAAATAATAAGCAGTTGGAAACTGATTTCTCCCCCTAAACAAAAAGGTCTAAAACCTGATCACAAGCAAAACTCAGTAAGAAAATCTTCTCAGTATTTCCTTTTCAGTAACAGATTGATGTTTCCTTTTGTTTCATTATCTATCTGTCTCTTTTTCCTGTCCTTTCATATCCAGTCTTTCACTTGGAGAGGTAGTCAGGGGAATGATAAATGTTAATGTTTAAAAGCCATGCATGAATAACTCACATCTTGTAGTAGAAGACAGTTGATTCTCCTGTGGAAGAAGCTGGAAGGAGGTGGTCATCAATTACTGACAATATGTCGCTGCATATTTTGGTAAGCTCATCTTCAACTCTCTGTCTATATGTCTTTATCCTCTTCGCATTCTGTTCATGTCCCTTGCCTTCTTCCTTTTGTTCAATGGAGGATAATATCCTCCACGATGCCCTTCTAGCACCAATAACATTCTTATACCCAACAGAAACCAAATTCCTTTCTTCAATTGTCAGCTCCACATCCATTTTAGCAACTTTCTTCATGGCCTCAACCATCTCTGAGAGAAGACAAGGAATATTAATAACATAAAATGAGACAAAGACCTAATAAAATCCTTCCAGTTCATTCTTACATGTGATGAGTAAGGGCATACAAATACATGAAACTGACTTTAGAGACCAGGAAAAGATTATTCTATGTCTATAACACATCAAAAAATGTTTGAAACACATTTTAGGAAAAATGGCACTTCAGTATAATCATAGGCTTATGTTAGGACCTCCCTCGAGGTCAAGGCAAACCAAGAACCTCAGGTCACTATAGGAAGGGCTGCAGACTGCATATGAAAGAACAGTTGAAGAGCCGGGTTTCTATTTCTTTAAAGCTAAATACATATAGAATTTCTCCAGCTGTTAAGTTAAACACTAGTAACCAACCGTTATTTTAGTGGCAGATTTCCAACCTTTCTATGAATAAAGTACCATGTTCCTAAGATTAGGCGTAGAGATCACTACATGGTTGATCAAAGGCACTTCCATTGCCCCCACCCCCTGCCCAAAACAGCCATTTGTTTCTCTCATACTGCAGAAGACCACATTAGCTTCAGACCAAACCAAGACTCCCCATTTCGAACACTGAGCCAACAATTCTTTGAATATCTGCTTTATACAAACTCAAATCCTATAACTAACCTTTCATGAGCAAGAAAGAATCAATAATCATACTAACTCTGAACATCTTTCGCGTTCAAAATGCAATCCCTCTAGCCAAACCAAGAGTCTACATTTGGAGGAGTACCTACTTGGAACAAACCCAACTTCTTTAACTAACCTTTTCATGAGCTAAGCAAGAATCAATAATCAGACTACTAGTGCCTTGAAGAATATGCTCAGCCTTTAACCAGAAATGTTTCTTTCACTCAAATTTATCAATGTGAAAAATTTCAAGGTCAATAGTAATTTCTACTCTGTCCATTCCCGTAGACAATCAAATCTTAATTAATCCAAGTCAATTTTAAGTACAAGAACGTCCAAGAGGTGTCTACTTATATACAACCTTCCCATGTGAACATCCAACAGGAAAATGGGGAGGTGAGGAGCCGCAGGGAAAGCACCAATTAGTCTAATACCAATTGCCAAATGTGAACTAAGCATGGGAATCACTCAAGTCGAGTGCTACAGTACACGGAATTCCGCTGATCACAGAAGGAAGAAATTTAACCCACATAAATGAAAGCGAAAATAGAAAGGATCAGATTCCTGCAATCTGCAATCAAATAAAAATTTCCGAAAGTCCAAATCCTTCTTAAAAGTCCAGAAAACCATCAGAATTCTAAAACCGATACCCCAAATAAGAACGGAATAATAAGAACTTAAAGATCATAACTTTACCAAACACCAACTAGAACAAACTTACTACAACACAGAACTAAACAATCAACCATATTAACTCAATTATTTTCGAACTTCACAACAAAAATAAGGAAGCCCCAGTACTTAAAACGTCAAAATAAACCAAGAATAAGGGAAACTTTTAACAAAACTGCCCAAAAGAAAAAAAGAAAGAAAAACAAAAAGCAAAATCTTTTTTTTTTTTTTGGTTGCAAGAAATCAACGTCTATACCATCATATCTCTCTGCTTGTTCTGCAAGCCTAGCCAAGTAAACTTGCTGCTCTCTCTCCTTCTCCATCTCTCTCTGCTCCCTCTCTCTCTCTCTCTCTCTCTCTCTCTCTGTGTCTCTCTCTCTCTTCTTTGGTTTCTGCTTTGCAATGGGCTCCAGTCCACCTTATGGGAAGGAAATGAATGATGATTTCATTCTCTCTCTCTTTTTTTTTTTTGGCCTTTTTTGTCAAAAGAGGACAAAAGAAAAAAAAATAGTATTTTGCTGCAGCATGGGACCCACGGGAAAGATAGTAGTAACTGCTATGCTTCTGCCGTAGGTGACTGCTGCTGCTGAATGGCTACGACCAACGGTTAAAAAACCCGCCTGGTATTGTGTGGTTATACTGCTGTTGAATCGGGACCGTTAATGAAAAGGTGCAGGAGAGGGTACCACCGTTGGATCGAATTCAGATGAGAAGTTGTGCGGAGACGGTGGGTTGGTTGTCACATGGGGCCTGATCTCGCCTTGGATTGTAACCGCTGACAGTTGTCAGATTTTTATTGGATTGAATAAGCTTTTTCCATTGTGCATTTCTTCTTCTTCCAAATTTTAATTCACCCACTGTTTTGTGATTAAGATTTAAGATTCTCAAAAGAAAACAACACTTTTCGTCAAAATGGTCTTGATATTTGATTATTTGATTTCTTATAATTTTTTTTTATCATTAAGGTCTTATATTAATTTATGAATAATCATTTAAACTCATACCATCCAATTCTGATCATTTTCATGATAGGATTGGTCACATTACAAACCTGTGAGAAATTTGTAAGGATAAAATCGTTGTTATACTTTAATTTAAAAAAAAAAAAGAAGAATTTTAAAAAATGCAGTAAAATTGTCCTTGTTTAAGTAAATAAATTATTTTGATGTATTTTTTAATTTTTTTTAAGATTAAAATGTAGAAATAATTTTTCTTTAAAAATTTCTTATACATTTGTCATGTGATCAGCACCATCATGAAAATGATCGGAATTGGATGATGTGGACCTGAATGACTGCCTGTAAATTGATATAGGACCTTAATGGCTGCCCTTAATGGTTGAAAAAAAACATAAGGGATTTAATAATGTTTTGGCTCAAACATATAGGATAATTTTGGCGAAAAGCCCAAAATAATAATCCATACTTGAAATTGAATGTAAATTTTAACGGAAAAATTTTGACTTAATCATTTTGAATATTGTATTATTAATTTAGTTTTAAAACTTTAGCAAATTTAAGAAATAAAACATTTAATTTTGAATAAATCAAGATAAAAATGAAAAAAATTCAATTATGTAAGGAAGAAAAAAATCATTTTAAATGAATTTATTATTTTATTTATAAAAATTTTAATTTCATTTCACTTTTCGACATTTTTTGAAAAAAAGACTAAATCGAACGTGTGGTCAATAATTGTTAAAGAGTGAAAAAAAACTTGATTAAATAATAAATTCATATTTTTTTTAAAAAAATTGATTTAAATTCATATGTTTTTGAAAATATATATTTATTATAACTTATTTTCTTCTAATTCAAGTTCGACATAGGAATAAAGTTCGTGACAGGTATATAATAATTATTATTATTGTTTTTTTTCGCAAAAATGAAAGATATTTTATGAGTTTCTTTTTGTGGTTTTTTTCAGGGCTTTTATTGAAGAGGGGAGCGGGAGATAAAGAAAAAGATAACACAATACTTGCAAAAATATAATTTTTTTTTAAAAAATGTCTATATATATATTCTTGCAGGTGAATTCAATTTTAAGTGGAGTAGTCGAGGTACAAGCCTAACAAAGATTAGGATAATGATATAAAGGATACAATTAAGTTTCTAACAACTAAAGTTGACGGTATTTTATTTTGAGAAAATAAAATCTACAATAAAAATTTTTATTTTTTGTAAATATATTGTATATATTATACCTTAAAAAAACAAACTTAATCCTATATATACTTGATCAATTTTTTTTTTTTAAATATAAAAAGTTGACTGTTAACTTTTACGGTTACAGCCTTAATAGTAATTTCATATTGAGCGTACACATACACTCCATAGTGCATTAATATAAATATATATATATATATATAAAAAATATATATATATATTTATATATATAGCTTCTGTTGTATGCACCGTCGCACTGTGTGACGGCAGTGAAATGA
>JAOXNR010054272.1:0-12819 GCA_028571225.1 Parsonsia alboflavescens | reverse complement strand
GAATTCTTCTCCTATAAACAAACTTCAATATAAAGTAGTTAAAGGACGAAGAAAGAAAGAACAACACCTTGAGTTCAAAAGGAAAGAGATAAAACTCTGAAAATATTATTGATAATAGATTCTGCCCTAGCTCTTAGGCATTCATCCTTATTTATAATACTAGAAGTTCTATATCCCCAATCAGAATAGGAAGTAGAATCCAAGTAAACTATTAAAGCTAAGTATTGTTTTCCTAATTAGACTAGGAAATAAAAAAAATAAAAAAATAAGGAAGAAAACAATAAAAAAATAAAACAAGTTTCTAAATTAAGTTCTATCTAATAAAAGAAGTAAAATTATTGAACAATCCCGATCTTGCTCGTCTACTCCTACTGCGTCAGCAAGTCATTGCCCAACTTTCCTCGTCGAGTACGTAAGTCTGACTTTCAGGTATTGAAGGCATGGGGACTTTGGCCCATTTGGCCTGACTCTGATCCATTTCCTGCCTGTTTCCGTTGATTTATCTAGGTCGCACCCCTTTTACCAATCAAGAAAATTACAGTTATATCATACTGCATGTGAATATACATATATATATTTATATATATATAAACACACACACACACACACATAGATATATATATATATATATATATATATATATATATACAGGCTTTCTAAGAGAAGCGACAGCGCACAACCTCAGCTGTGCGATAGTGACAAAAAACATTGATTCAAACTGAGGATTCAAAAACTAATTCCGATAGCAATGTCGTTTTGGGCATTAGTTTTGGGAAAAAATCAAATCACTGTCACTTCTCATAAGCTAAAGCTTCTTCAGTACTCTCCCTAAAAACTTCAAACCAAACCAGACCATTCTGCATCATTATTCAATACTCCTCCACCTGTCCAGCTAATCTCTTGGTCGTGGCAACTTCTCACACCTCTCTCGACGGGCATTGCTGGAAGAAATCTCACTGCCAACCATCGCCAAGCTCTCAATGTAGGAATAAGAGAAGCCAGACCCAACTCCAGTCATCAGCTAGCATTCTGGGAAGGTGGGTTTGTTAGATTGAATTTCAAGCTTGGAAAAAAAAAATTTGGGGCTTAGTTTTTTTTTTACCATTTTGCTCGATTCTGGTGTAGTTTTACAGAATTTATTTCCATCCACATTATTAGTGTCCCTCAACTTTCATCTCTTGTTTTAAAATAACATGTCAAGTATTTTTAAGTTTACTTCTCTTCTATGTCTTGTTTTCATCTCTTGTAATCCGTGCCTTTGATTTTTCCTATAAACAAATTCGATTTATTGTTTCCCTGAAGCTTTCAACCATTTTCACACCAAAGGATGTTCTATTATTTGAATTTTTTTTTTACGAGAATAAAGCGGTTGTATCACTTCCATTGATGACAGAAAATTTTGTGTTTCTGTGATGTTCTTTTTCCCTATGAGTCAAATAATGAGTGGAACATTTCCTCTTTTCCTCACAACTTTTTTTTCTTTTGCCATCCTTCCTTATGTTTATGCATACAGCATAATATAACTGTTGATCACGTTTTTCAGTTGAGCACTTAACAATTGTTAACATACCTAATCTATTTTAGATGTTAAAAACCTGCAACTACAGAATTGCAATGTTGTCTGTTAGATTTTGATAATTTTGAATTGCAGGGAGTAGTAGAATTAGGCTTGGTGAATTGCAGACTTGAGACATGTTATATTGGCATTCTTTTTGGTATTAATTGAGGAGTGAGTTCCAAATTTGGATTTAATCTTTTATCCAATCCAAATTTGCATGATTTAATTATACAACAATGAAGTTTTTCTTCTGGTCTTCTCCATTCATGGTGTACTAGGACTTTTGGTATTGTGTTGTTTATTCTTTATGGAGATAATTACTGAAACTGCTGGTTCCCTTTTGTTTCTTTTACTTGTTGTGGATCCTTGGATACTCTAAAATATAATATCTCGACAACTTGATACGGTGTCTGCTTTGCTTAAGTAGTTGTAAATCATGAATAAGGTTACCTGTCCTTTTTAGGTTGCTGCCCTTAGTACCTTGAAATATGGAAGACTGGACATGTGTTTGAAACTTCATTTTCTTTCAATTTCAGCAAATTGATTTGATGAAGTTTTTTGCTCTAATGAAATAGGTACCTTTGATCAGCTATATAATCTGATAATTGGATTCTCTTTGTCCGTTGCGTCTTTCACACTAATAATCTAAACATATCCACTTTAAATGAATTTGAAGATTTCAACTTCCCAATTACAGCTGAAGTGATATTTTTGGCATTTTTTATTGCATATTTTCTTCGTCAATGTATGTCTTCTTTTTTGAGTTTTTCTCTCATGTTCTTTGTTTCAGACTTTTGGAATTAACTTTTGGTTTTCTTGGCTGTTGTTTCTTTACATGAGACCTTCTATGATGTAGTTGATAGTCCTTATTATGTTGCCCTAGAGATTCTTTGTAAGCATTATGGACCTAAAGCAGATGTGTGGAGTGCTGGAGTAATTTTGTACATCTTTCTTAGTGGGGTTCAGTCTTTCTGGGCAGGTACCTGCCTTGCTTTCTTGAGGGAAAAATATGTCCTTTTGAGAATATGTTACCTTACTATCTTCTAATTTGTCAGGCCTCCACTCTCTCTATACTGCTTTTGATTGTTGAAACTGAGATGGGGATCTTCCATGAAATACTACAAGGAAAATTGGATTTTGAATTAGAACCATGGCCTGGAATTACTGATAGTGCCAAGGATTTTATACTTAAAAAGCTGGAGATGAATCTAAAGAAGAGGCCAACAACCCATGAAGTTCTGTGTAAGTCCTTTTTCCCATGTGTATGAGTTGCTTCAACTATGGAGCATTGAACATTCATATGTAATATTTTCATCTCAATACTTAAGCTAAAATAATTGGTTTCTCATGGCACTGATCTAGAAGAAACTTTCTTTCCTGCCAGGCCATCCCTGGATTGTGGATGACAAAATGGCCCAGGATAAGCCTCTTGATTCTACTATTCTCTTGCACCTGAAGCAGTTCTCTGCTATGAACAAACTTAAGAAGATGGCTTTGCGTGTAAGTGTTACTGTCTAAGAAATTAGTTCTGCATGTAAAATCTCTATTACATATTGATTCTTATTGTAGAGTTATTTGAAAGTCAACTCTTGTAGAAATAAGTATCTCAACCTGTGACTATTTTGGCATTTTTGAGAAGTGTTATAACGAAATGGATAATTGACAGAAACCTAGTAATGTTAAAATAACAGATTACCATTAACTTGTTTAACCCCTGGTATTAAAGGTGACAACCAAGACTTTGCATTTCAAGAATCTTCAATCCATCAAAGGGAATGGATCTTCTTGGACCCTTTCCTAAAGCATCCGGAGGAAGAGAATTCTTGGTTGTTGCAATTGATTATTTCACAAACTGGATTGAAGCACGAGCACCCACATCTATTACGGCCCGAAAAGTGAAGGAATTCTTTTTTGGAAGAAATCATTGTCTGATTCGGAATTACTCAAATACTCATCACAGATAATGGAAAACAATTAGAAGCAAAAGAGTTCCAAGACTTTTGCATCAAATTGAAAATTGATCACTGTTTCACTTCTTTTGGCCACCCACAAACAAATAGAGCAAGAAACGGAAGGTGGGTAGACAAATTGTCCAATGTCCTTTGGTCATACCAATCAACTACAAATGCCCAAACCAAGGAATCACCATGCAACTTGTGTTTCAGCACAGATGCTTTAATTCTAGAGGAGATTGGAAGCTCTTCCCCTCAGCATCGACTCGTTCAAGGGGAATGGAATGACCAAAAGCTTATTGAAATTATTATCTTATTGAAACGAATGCAAAATCAAGTTTCTATGAGAGAATCAGAGTATAAAAGAAAGTTGTAAGTTATTATACTAAGAAGGTGTCGAAACAACAACTCAAGGTTGGCGATCTGGTCCTTCGAAAAAATGAAGTAAGTCTATAGGATGCGAACTAGAAACTAGATCCGAGTTGGGATCCCCGTATCTCATCGTAAAAGACAACCGAAATGGAAGCTATAGATTGTGGGACATGGACTACAATGATGTAACTAGAACTTGGAATGCAATGAATTTGAGAAAATTCTTTGTATAAGTCATTACCTTTTTGTAATATAGGTATGTAAATCCGGATATCTGCTATAATTTTACTGATCCAACAATCCGCTTAAGTCAATGAAATTAAATTCCTCATATAGTATCGTTACTCATATTTCTTTCATTACTTTCTTTGATACCATAATGAAAATCAACAAGAACACATAAGCAAACCTTAAAAAAATCAAATCAGAACAAATTCTATCATTCCATATACCAATAACGATTTTTACAAGTAAGAATCTGGTATATCCAAAAAGTAAAACAAAACAAGTGCAGAAATGCACATCTAAACAATAATAAGTGCACTACATGATCAAAATGGAAACAAAAAACATGTTCTGGAAATTAGATCGAATTTGGATTTTTAGAGTTGGAAGCAAGCCATGCTGATGCTAACGGATTTAAGGTTGCTTTCGGAGTTGAGAAACTGGCGGGATCCAACCCAGCCCCAGTCCCCTTAGTAACATCCACAACAAGAGATCCTTCTTCATCTTCTGGTACTTGTTCGGGTAAGGGAAAGGTGCAGCACATGTTTGGGATTTGAAAATCTCCATCCCAAGGCTACAGATACTTAGATGGCTTGTCCACGATGGTGCTGATATGTGCTGACGGTTCATAGGCCATCCCCTTTTCCTTTAAGTCATCCATCACCATCTCTATAGCTCCCTTAACCATTGTGAAATACAACCTTGACCACATATTCTAGAACTTCTCATATTTAAAAAAGTCCCCCAGCACTTCTAACTCCATGGCTGGATTAATGCTGCACTCGCCATCTTCATATCGTCTCTTTAGAGCATCAAGTGCTGCCACAAGGTTAGCTTTTTCCTTATTTCCTATAGCTAACTTCTCAGAGAGTTCTTTATTTTTCAACTCTAATTGCTGGATCTCAATGCCTTTTCATCCTCTAGAGTTTTCACCTTCTCCCCAGCCTCGGACACCTTCCGCTAAGCAACGTGAGCTCTTTCATCCGCATCCTTTTTCTCCGAAGTCAATGTGTCACATTGGACTTCCAGCTCCTTAGTCCATTGATATAGCTCAAAGTCAAACATTGCGACGCCAAAATAAAACATGATAATAAATTAGCAAGTAAGCAAACACCAAAAAACTAGCACAAAATAAAATGCAGAAATTAACATTACATTACTTGAAAGTCGCAAAGCAAAGAATTCTACTCACATCATCCATAGGCAAAGTCAGTACATGAGCTTGTTCCTTGGGGGGCAATACATTTCGGAAGACTTCTAAAGCATTAATACGGTTGAACATCCGGTCGTTTTCCCAATTTTCCAGCTCGGAACATAAATTGCCCTTTTATCCTCCAGCACTAGTTCCAATACTTCAATCTCACTCGTAACGCCCTCTACCCACTTTTACCTCCTCAATCTTTCTTCCTCCATATGATCCCATTTTCTCTTAAGGGTAGTAAGTATCCCCAACCGTGGGGATTACTAGACCCTTAGCATTCTGAGTGTCTGGAAATTCAGATTTATTTGTCAACTTGGGAGCAAGTTGCCTCTTCTCTGCACCAGTAGACTACTTCAGAGGCTGCTCCCCCTGAATAGCAACCTTAGCTCCTCCAGTTTTCAATCCTGCAGCCTTTGATGTGGCCTTCTTAACCTCATCATTTTTCTTAGCTTGGTCACCCTTTGCAGCCAAATCATCCTTTTCAGCAAATTGACCCGAAACATAAAATAAACCTTCTTAACTAGTAACAAAGCTACTTGGACTTTTGTCACAATCTTGTCTTACCGGGAGCAAATTTCTTCAGTTTGCTAACCTTTGCCAGGGAAACAACCATGCTCATCGGAAAATATTTTCCTACAACAAAAAAACAACACGTATCAAAGTTGGACCCCAACACTTGGAAAAATAAGAAACATAGCAAACAAAAACACAGTACAAACACATGACTCATTTTTATTCTTGTTTTTTTGAAAGGACATATGTCGTAATGGGAAAAACACTTGCTCTTTTTTTTTATTTTTCCAAAAAGGCATATGGTATATATACCACACACCACGTCAATACTTTAACCACATTTTCTACCATGAAAAATCTATAGTTTGTGATAAATCAAACACTAAGTTGAATCTAAGTAATGAGAGTTTCAATTTGATATATCACATGAACAAAGAACCTCAACATCAAGAAGAAACTTGAGCTCAAAGATAGCTTGATGTAACATGAAATATTGGCACTGTTCACCAGTTCGGTATTGTTCATTATCAGTCCCAATTTGAAACCTCAAGGACTCACCTACAGGTACTGACATTTATTACCAGCATCATTATCTCCTTGACAATCCCCTTTGTGCAAGTACCCGGAACACCAAGTTACCAACAACATCACTTGATGTACGAGGATGAGATGAGGTATTCTCAAATCTATTCGAGTAGTACCTCTTGTTCATCTGAATACATTTATTTAGTTATTTGATCGTTAAGTTCCTTTTTGCTCTTATGTCGATTAAAGGGCACCAATGTTCATCTAATTCTTTATTTTGCAAAATCTTCTACCCCAAAACTATGCAAACAGAAATAATGAAATTGGGAAAAATATAATACAGGAAAGTTATATCACTCATTTCACTCTTTGAAAAGTTAAATGGATTTCTGATTATTGTTTCTTAAAGAATACAAGTTCTTTCTTATAGTTAGTATTTTTTTCCATAGATTTTTCTCTCCCTCCTTTTTTGAAATACTTGGATCATTTGATCCTAGAAGTTGCATGAATTTGCCAATCAAGGAAAGAATGTAATTGTTAGTTGATTAAGTTTGATGATGTGGTAGAATGGTACGAAATTGATGGAGCTTGAAAACGTTCTCTAGTGATGGCACCTAAAATCACAACCGAAAGGAAAAATTTAGATCACCGAAGTGGGCTGCTGCCTTGAGGATAACTCCAATGCCTAAGTATTCCGTGAGAGAGTTTTTGATTGAATGAGATCAACCCGTGTAAAAACTTTGTGTGATTCTATAATGTATATTCAATAATGAGTTACTTTGTTGGAGTGGATCTCTATTATGTGAAAGTAAGCAATTAGGATAATTGTGAGATCATATCCCGCCAATTGCTCTTAGAATCTTAGAGTTTCCATAATTTTGGATACCTTACCATGCACATCTTTGGTGCGAGAGTTACGAGCTCGTTAATGACCTTTAAAACACCTTCGCGACCTTCCAATGAACGTCGAAGGTCTTGAAGAACCTCTTCAGAAAGTCACGATGAGTAATTTTAAGGCTTATAGTGTGTATAAAGAGTCATAGATATTAAATCCTGGTATGGAAGGTGCATGAGATGGATCGAAGCTCCCCGGGTTGAAGGTCGAGGGACTCTTGAGACCTCTCCCAAGGTCATTGAAGGTCGGTGACTTGGGAGGTCAGTGGAAAGGAGGTTGCTACCCACTTTTCCTTTTAGTAGCAATTCAGATGTTTAGGTATTTGGGTCAATAGCTGAGTCCATTTGGGTGGGGTTATTCGGGTTATGTTCATTTCACCCTTCATTACCCCCCTCTAGGTCTAGCTACCTCATAGGTCACGGTGCCTAAATTTTCATCTTCAAGTCCCGACCTCTAACGAGTTGCACCATTTTTAGTAACGGCTAGTTTTGAGGTGTCATCACTTATCAGTTTTGGCAATTGCCTTCATTCATGGGTACTGTATCTTTTCCAGAAATGCAATAGACTCCTTCTTGTATATAAATTAGGGAACTTCGAAAGGATTAAGATTCATCGAAACCTTTTTTGCAAAATAGGATTCCCTTTCTACTCTAAAAACTTGAGCTACCTAACTTCTCAAGTTTTCTCTTTTCTGTCCGGAGATTTTTTTGGTGTTAGGGAACTCCTTATCTCGAAAGCTTTCCAACATCAACAAGTGAGTTTTCTTGCCCTTTTTATTTTTCAGAAAATTTTCTTTCTTCTTGTCCTTTGAAAAGATGTCTTCTAAAACACATACCTTGACACAATCATCCTCTTCGAGTACCCCTTCTGTTTATACAAAAAAGACTCCTATGGCTCTCCCGTTCCATAACTTTGACAAAGAGCTGTACTACTTACCTCCTCTTACTACTAAGGCTCCACAAATTAAGAACAAAGTGTATAATTCCTCCGAGCTAGAAGTTTTTTTCCCCTTAAAACCTATATAGGTCCCTCTGAAATTTTCCAAACTAATGGAGAGAGAAGGTTGAATAAAGATGATGTTGTGGCTGCTCGAAAATCCATGCATCCCAATAGTAGGCGTGTCAGGCACATAGTCCTTCAGTTAACAAACCTTAGGGAAGGAATTCCATTACCTCACCCCCATCCTCTCTTCCTTGACATAGCTTATTTCTAGGGGTTTCCCATTACCCAACTCGTTAATAACATTGTTAGGTCCATTATAGGTTTCATCACGACTTGCCATCTCTATCGAATCCCTATTTCTGTGGACTTTTTTAGATGCTTTTTTAAACTTGGCATCTCTACTGCCTCTGGTAATACTAGCTTAGGGTGTATTCAGTTCAACAACAGGTATAGGTTGTTAGGATCTTTCCAGTCTTCTTGTGGACCTTGGAGAGATTCTTTTCTTTTTGCTAGACTTCTAGCAAATCAGGTTCAAGCCAAACCATATCCCGACTGGAATCTTCAGAAAACATTTTATAATGGCCTCCCCACTTTAACCAAGGAACAAGAGAAAGATAGGACTTTTCTTGTCGACCTTACCAACTTCGATGTTGAAAACGTCAAATCTACTTAGCCAGTTTGGCCTGTTCCCTTTCGTTCTATTGGATTGGTAAGTCCTACGGATCTTGACCTTCCATCTCTTATTAAAACTATGGGAATTCTTCCCAATGGTAGGAAATTTCCTCACTTTTATCTTTTAGTAAATTTCATTTAGCTATCTTGTTCAAACATGAATGCTAACACCTTTTTCTTTCCCTTTGTTTTGACAACAATGAGGATCGCCTGACTATTGAATTCCCCCAGTCGATCTCAATAGGGACAGCAAAGTTGGTTTCTATCCCTCCAAGCTCCTTCTAGCCGGACCATTGGCATTGCTGGTGCTTTGGCCATTGCTCTGGCTTCTGGGGATTCCTCCTTTAGGTTTCCTATTCCCTAGTCGAGGACCAAGAAAGTTATAATGGCAAACCATATGATGATTTTACTTAGTTGGCATAACTTTGTATCATGATGCTACTTATGTCATTAGATAATTTGCTTTTATATTTGCGTTTCATTTGATAAATTTTGTAATGTCCTTAGAATAGTTTATTTCTATTCTTAAAATGTCCCTAGTCAAGTGTAATTGAGATTACGATATGCATACCATGCTAAGATTAGTATCTACTAATTGATGATAGTTGTCCTTGATATGAGATATCAAATCATCACATAGGTACACATAGAGTATTGTGTACTGGATTGACCTCCATGAAATCACTTCATGGATTGTTATATGAGTGTCATGAGCGATTTCATTGTGATAATTATGTCTCATATTTTAACTTGAGGTCATCAGATATTCCAGCATAAAAGATTGCATACTTTGATATTGTCAAACGTCACTCTTAATCAAGTGGACAATAAAAGGCATGTATTGAGTATGTCTTAATTTGTGCTGTCGAATGTTGAATGATGAAGGTAGGATTTGTCCCTCTTATATAATAAGAGAGTTATGTCTAACATTCTTGGTTGAGTAATATTATGAAATGCATGGCCATGCTCGAATAAGTATGTATGAGATATTTATTTTATTCAGTTTAGTTAATCTATTCGGGGCTGAGAATTGAGATACAAAACTTTAAGAGCATGACACGTTCCATGACTCGTGTTCAGTTATGACTTAATAGATAAAGAGATTAAGACATGTTATTTTTATCACTGAAGGTTTTGTCTTGTCACCGACATTCTCGTTAATTGGATTGCAATAATGTGTTGCTAGAAACCGCTTGTTGTACATGACATTAAATATCATTTATGTCGAATGCCAATTTTACGAGGACCTATGGGGTCACACATTTAGAATGTATCGCTTAATGGGTAATATCTCGTTTGGGACTTAAACGTAAATAGCTAAATATGTTTAGGCTTATTCACAAATAGGAATTAACATAAAATAAAATTAAGAATTAATTATGTGACTGAATTGTATTTTTTCAGGTTCATTGAATCTAGATGAAATTATACTTCAGTTAGATTGATTTATCTAGAAGACTTCTTATCACATAATCTTCTAGGGTTTTTTAGATTGAAAGCCTCTCTTTTTCTGATAGAGCGTCTGGTAGAAAGAAAAAAAACTGAGAGTTCAAAGAAATTAAAAATAAGAAAACCATATTCACGATTGAATCTAGTAATGCAATCCTGTTTATTCCCATCGCTTTTTTCATGAGACGTACACTGGAAACGATCATTTGTGTGACGAAGTAGAGGCAAAGTTAGGAGATCTTTGTTGGTGACTGCAGAAAAGAGTTCCAGACGTTCATCTTCTGTCAGAGAATCGAAAAAGGTAATGTCAGTACCCCCTCTAGACTCCCTCCGATCAATACCTGAAGGAGGTCTGTTTGTGGCCTTTCCTTCACGCCTGGCTATTGAATTCTCCCACTTGATCTCAACAGGGACAACAAAGTAGGTGATTGTCCCTCAGAGCTCCTTTTGGCTAGACCAGTGGGGTTGCTGGTGCTTTGGCCATTGCTCCGGCTTCTAGGGATTCCTCCTTCAAGTTTCCCATTCCCTAGTCAAGGACCAAGAAAGTTACAATGGCAAACTAGACTCGAAATCCCTGAAAAGAAATGCCGAGTAAGCTGCTTTGCGCACGTCCAAGCAACCGGGAAAGATCACCATCTCCGACTCTCCTTCCACCAAATCCATCCAACAGGGGAAGGAACTCCTCACTACTTCTTTTGGGAAAGGCAAGGAACCGATGACCTCCAAGAAGGAGTTGGATTTCAGTGTGTGCCTGCTGAAGAGGTGCTGAAACAATTAAGAGGCTCGGGAAATTTTCCATGGCCTCCCATTTTGTTGAGGGGACCACCAGTGGGTCCTAAACGTTCCGATGGAGTAGCCCGACTCCTTTTTCTAGTGGCCACACCCCCAATCATTTTTAATGGAGTGTGCGCCACCTATTGATAAAGAAATCTGCAAACAACTTACTAATGACCAGCTGGATAAATACATTGTCTTTGTTCACACAACGGTGAGTTTTCCTATTTCTCCTCTTTTCCTTTTTATGTCGAAACATAACCTTTGTGCAGATTCTTATTGATATTGATCTCTCTTCTTTTCTCTTTCCTTTTTTCTAGAGCCATATCTTCTTGGGTGAGAGGAGGCGAAGACAAGTGGAGAGTGAGAAAAAGGATCAAGAATTCTCCATTTTGATCACCGAGCTTCAAGATGACTAAGCTCGCTTAGAAAGGGAGGTGCAAGAACTCTCCTCTGCTATTGAAGAAGCTAAGGCTAGTTATACTACTACGCAAACTCTTCTACATTAGAGCGAGAAGAGGTTGTCTGGTGCCAAAGCTTAGAACTTGCACTTGTCCACCACCCTTGATATCGCTGAAAAAAGAGGTGAGGAGCTGGTCTCAGTGGGCGAAGAGTAGAGAAGTCATGTCAATGACTTGGAAGCTTAGCTGGCTAACTTCAATGCTCTGTGAAATGAAGATGGCAGCCCTTCCTTAACCAAGATGGAACAAATTGCTCCTTTTCAAGATTATGTCGAATCCCTCTAATAACCTCGAATGATGGGGCTATACGTGGATGTTACAGATGGACTTCGAGAACTCAATGGTGATACTAACATCGATAATAACTTTGATGAAAGTTATATCACCGTGATTTTGTAATCCCTGTCCCATGGGAGCACGAGGAACAAGGTCCGACCTCTAAAGAGGAGGTTGGTGCTGCTGAAACCTTGGCCAAGGTAAGACGAGCCAATGATGATCCTCCTGATGGACAAAAAAGACCCCAAGAGTAGGCTGATTTGCACATGATTATGCTAGGTTTTATGATCTTTTTTATGCCATTATCTTATGTAACTTAGCTTAATTATGTTATTTTAGCTATATTTTACGTCCCTTTGCTGGATTTTTGTTTGTAGGAATATTTGGTTGAAAAACAATCAAGATTTAACAAAATTGTTGTTGAGGAATTGTTTCGGCAGCACTGTTCCGATGGTACTGTTCACCAGCACTACTCACTATTCATCGGATTAGAGTTGGGGACTACGGATTGACCAAGTTTGTTGACAGTGGGCCGTATCAAAGACTTTCAGTTTCATTAGGATTTGATTATTTATTCCTAAACTACTTCATTTTGTATTAAGTTTCTATTTTATTATTACAATCCTTTTCGGTTACTACTTATTTGTAAGGAGTCTTTTACTCCTATAAATAGGAACTGTCTTAGTCTTAGAGGAGACACAAGAAGAGACAGCACAACTCAAGATTGATCTTCCGAGGAATTCCGAAGACAGGGCAGATTTTCTCTTCCTCTTTTCTTTTGTATTTTTCGGTTTTTATCAAGTCTTGTGAGTAGTCGTCTTTTGTTAACAAGAACATGAAGTAGGTTATTTTATTATGGGGTTATGAGATTTGGTTTGTTTTTCTTATAAAGATTTGATCTTTATTATTAAGTATTTGTGCAATTCCTGTTTCCATCTTATTAATTATGTTTATTAATTTAGCTTGATCACCTAGATTAATTTGCATGATTATACTGCTAGGGT
>JAOXNR010054271.1:0-12820 GCA_028571225.1 Parsonsia alboflavescens | reverse complement strand
ATATAATTCAATTAATATACTTGTATATATATATAAATAATAAATAACAAGGGATACATTATATCTGAAAATGAAAAAAGAATCTTCAAATACTGCAGGGTTCTTGATCTCTATATATACTTCTTACAACAAATTAAACATTTGCTCATATAATGTATTGCTACTTCTTGTGTTGATGCTGGTAATATGTAAGATAACTTCTCTCATGATTACTCTGCTATGAAATCCTAGGTATTAATTTCTTCATACGTAACTTTAGGAGCATTGTTCTCCAAGTAAAACCTGCAGTTGATTTTGAGCATTTTAGATTTGACATTATCTTAGTGGGTTGTCATTTTACTCATTTGAGGTTCATCTCCTCATGAAGTTGATATTTTGTGCCTTGGCAGAAGTTGAGAACAAGTTGTGAAAATGTTTTTGGACATCGGAAGGCTTAATATGTCACCTAGAGTAGGCCATTGTTTACTGTTAGTGAGCTGCTGATCTAAGTAGTATTAGTGCTCACATGCATCTTGGCCTTTTATTGTAAAGTAGAACAGAACTCTATAGAATATTACTAGATGTTAAATTTGTTGTTTGAACTCCTTGATATCCTGCAACAGGTGCTTGTAGAAAATGGGTAGGATGGCTTCTAGTTTCATTAATAGGTCTCTAATCTTGATTGGGTATGAAATTTCAGACCTGCATGCCATATTATGGACATTGCTCCTTTATCAACAAACGCACTCGGCAAGGTAATCCTGCCGTGTCTCTTTAGCAAAATCAGACCCTTGGATGCATAATTCCTACTTCCATTTTCTTCTTAAACTCTTTAGGAAGGATGAGATAAAGAGATGCGTATGCTTCTTTTTAATGCCTCGACATCCTTGGGAGTTGACATCTTGATGGAATTGAAGCTAAGTTAGCTTTCTTGTATTGTTTTATCTTCGAACTAAGATAAAGTGTGATAATGTCTTAAGCCCAATGAATCTCTAAATCTGCACTCCTCTTGCATACTGAGTCAGCTTTTTTGACTTTTTGCTTTTTAAATTCACTGGTTATAAAGAGAGTTCAAGCAAAACAATTCTATCAAATTTTTTGTTCTTCCTTAGCGTTCCCTCTCTAAATCTTTTACACAATCAGAGACTTCGTTCACATGCAAATACTTTAAATAGAATTTATGGCATCAATTGACTAGGGCAATAATATTTTTCTTTATGGGCCTTGTGATTCATTTGCGATTTCTAGCTTCTATCAGGTACTTGCATTAGTTTAATTAAGAATACCTTTGATTATTATATAAGTTGAGTTTTTCTTTCGAATTATTATTGTTCGTATATGGTTTTGATAATTTTATTTCTTTTTTCTTTATTTCTAGGAACGGTTCCATAAGCGTTCCTAAAAACTTCTAGCCACGTTTTTTTTGTGTTCCAATATATGTCCAGAGTGGGAACCGTATAATACCCTACCGTTCCATAAACAAAGATTTCTTGCTACGGTTTTTTTGAGAATGTGGCGACGAGTACATAAACCGTTCCCAAAACTCTTTGTACTTATGAAGCAGAAGACGGAATGGTTTTAAACTGTGGCAAAACCGATCCAAAAAAGTTTTGGCCACGGTTTTTTCACTTCTCACAACATGTTTTATCCGTTCCTAGAGGCCAAAAATGTGGTAGCGTGTTGTGCTTTTACTTATATACTGAATTAAATAGTTTTAGAAAATCTCAGTTTTGAGAATTTTTGTCCCCTGTTTCAGTCCAAATGTTTTGCTGAAAATTAGGTGTCACTAACCTTTAATTTTTCTACTGAGCTGTGGTGTCAAGAGACACAACAAGGATTAGTGACATGGGCAGATGCTGAAAGGGCTCATTTATAGTAATAATATTAATATAATAATAATAAAACTTTGGTATGATGGAGAAATTAGTGATTTTATTACTAAGCATATTAGTCTTCCAATTTCACATTTGAGTTTTGCGGATGATATAATAAGTTTTCAAATTGGCTGAAATGTGAACTTAGGAGGTTGATAGAGCTTCTAGAATTTTACCAGGACCGTTCAGGCCAAAATGTTAATTTTCATAAAAGTTCTATGTACCTTTCTTCCCACATTACTCAACAGAGGCAACTTATGTTAAAGGAAAACACGGGATGTGTTGTACAATGATTGTCGATGGTTTACTTAGGTTGTTCGATATTTCCAAGAACTAAGATTTCATATTATAAGCCTCTTATCGGTAAGCTTAAGGCTCGAATTAATGGTTGGCAGAGGAAGTATTTGTCTTAAGTGGAAGATTGATCATGGTCAAGCATGTGCTTTCAGTGATGTCTATCTGTTTGTTGGCTGTCACTAACCCTCCAAAACAGGTCATTCGAGAGTTAGAGATGCAGTTTGCTTATTTTTTCTGGCATCTTTGGCAATAATAGACACTGGTGTACATGGAATAATATCACTCGACCATATGATGAAGGTGGGTTGGAGGTTTGTTCGCTTAGCCGGGCAGTCAAAGCATCTAGAATTAAAATTGTGGTGGTAATTTCGATCATTTGATTCTTTGTGGGTTCGTTACTTAAAAATGAACTATGGATTTCAGCCAGGTGTAGCTTTTGTTGAAGGAGGATCGTGGGTTTGGAGACGATTGTAGCAGTTAGTGAATTGGGCAGATCAATTCATCTCTCTTGACAACATTCAAGGTGCGTTGAAGTTTATACATGGAATCTATCTTCAACAGGTTGATTCAATGTTTTAGATTCTATTTCAGCCTTGGAGGAGAAGGAGGTAGGCGATTACACAACAGAAATTTTCTTCCACTCGAAGATACCATTATCATGGTCTATTTTCATGTGGAAGCTGAGTAACAGCTTCTTGGCAGCTTATGATGTCAGAACTCGACTGGTAGTCCTACTGGCCTCGAGATGTCACTATGAAGAATCTGGTGAAACGATGGTGCTTCTCTTTGGTAGCTGTTCGATAGCAGTGACAGTTTGGACTTACTATAGCATGGTATTTGGAATTGATAGGCGGCCATTACAGCTGGTGGAAAGGCTTCAAAATTGGAGGTTACAGACAAGGAGGTCGTGGTTGCTAGCATAACTTCTTCCGCTACTCATTTTTTTTGAAACTTAGGTGGCTCGGTGTGCTTCTTTTCATTTCGTAGAGATCAGCAGTAGTAGGAAGGTCATTAATAAGATAAACTGGCAGCTATATCACATCAAAAAGACATATCCTTTGCCCATTCTAGATAGTTTATTTCAAAAGCTTCTACTTTAAATATGTTTCTAGAAGTTGGTCTCTATCAACTCCTTAGTGCTGCAAGGCATTTTACGCCCTTCTATGCTTTCAATTTTAATAAACAGGTAGCGATCCACCTAACCCTCGTTCTTAGACGATTTATTAAAAATAATAATAATAAGTATAGAAATTTCTATATTGTTGGAGGTGTTCAAACCCCTCCTATATCCCTAAATGCTATGGACGTTTTATTTCCTCAACAAGCCGGGAATGAATCTTCCAGGGGAAACAAAGTAATATTTTAAAGCTGGCCTTGCCGATTGAAGCTCCTCATGAGCAGATAAGTTTCACCTCTATCCAGCAACTTCACTCATACACAATTGTTAATGTCGATAGAGGATTTGTTTCAGAGCCAACTTAACCTATTAATGTGAGTTTTTCTCTAGAAGCACATATTGCAAATGCTACTGTCTCTTCGTTGAAAATCCTTACTATAGCACAAAAATCTCCAATTTATTTAGAAGTGGATCAAATTATTATTGAGAGTGCCTCTCCAGTTGCCACTAATTCTAAGCTAGATTCATCCATGACCAAAGGTGAACAAATTAATTCCGCTGGAATGCAAACACATACACAACTTAAGAGCATGATGCAAAAAGCCAAAATGTCTATTGATGGCCCTCTAGAGTGGACCCTGGGTCACCCTAAACCGCAAAGACTGCAACGATTCCAACCTGAGAAGAAAGTAAGCAGGTCATCGGAGAGGGTTGTTGCCTAGGGAAGAGTTCTGATACCTAAGTCAGTATTCTGAGAGTAATCCAGTGTAATTAATTTTAAAAAAATATATCCCTTGTCCATAGACTGTTTACCATTTGATTATATATTTAGAAGAAAATTAGTTACCTCCTAGATTAGGGCTCTTCTATTACGTGACAATAGGCAATTTGGATAATTGTGAGATCATATCGTATACCCGCCAATTGCTCCTAGAATCGTGGAGTTCCCATTAGTTTGGATATCTTGCCAAGCATGTGTCTGTTGAGAGCTACGTGCTTGCTAACCAACCTCTAGACCAACTTCGCGACCTACCCGTAGACGTCGAGGGTCTTGACTATCTCTTCTAGGAGGTCGTGCCATGTGATCGTAGGCTCATGGGAGTTGCTAGGAGTCCTGCACGGTTGTTCGCTGCATGGAAGATGTATGAGACCGATAGGAGCTTACCAGGTCGAAGGTCATGATTTGGTATGACCTCTCTCGAGCCCATTTAGTAGGTCAATGGCCTTGGAGGTCGGTGATAGCAGGTCGCTACCCATCTATCCTTGTTGACTTTGTGAGCCTAACTTTCAGGTGTTGAAGATTGAGGCCTTGGGCCCACTTAGGTTGACTTTTGTCCAGATGTTGCCCATTTAAGATGACTTGTTCGAGTCGTACCCATTTCTCCCATCATTACCCCCCTCTAGGCTGAGCGAGCTCAGAGGTCGTTGTGCCTAAATTACCATCTTAAAGTCTTGTCCCTTGAAAGGGTCATGCTACTTCCTTTTGCAATGGCTACTTTTAGAAGTAACGTGCTTCTTCAATTTATGAGAGTTGATCCGTCCGGTTTTGGAAGACTAATCCATTTAAATTCGGAAAATCACCCTGTTTCAGTTTTGGAAAGTCACTCCGTTCAGCTTTTTGGAAAGAACTGAACCGTTTTAGTTTTGGAAGGTCACTTGATTTTAGTTTTGGAAAGAACTGAACCGTTCTAGTTTTGGAAGGTCACTCTGTTCAATAGCCCAAGAGACTTCTAATCACATATAAATTAGAAGTCTTCAAATTTCAAAACCTACTCAAATTCTCACACAGCTTGCAAGAGTTCAAATTCACAGTGCCTTTTTCCAAAACACTTTTGGCTTTTCCCTCTCTTTGGTCGATCAAGCTAGTAACTTAGAACTACCTTTCTTCTCGTCTCAAGGATTTTACCGAGTGAGTTTTCTTCTCTTCTCTTTTTGAAAAATTTCATCTTTTTCATCTTTTCCCATTAAACCGAGATGTCTACCGTGTCAACCTCAATGTCTTCTGCATCTAACACTCCTCCTCTCCATTTTGGAGAAGTAGCTCCCTCCCCTTCTCCTGCTGATTAGGAGAATGGGGTTTTTTTACTCGTCCCCAGTTTCTGCCAAAGCCCCTTCTGTCAAAAGCCTAACCTTCTAGCTTTCTGAACTAGAACCTCATTTCGTGTCTTCTTCTCTAGACTCCATTGATATTTTTGACATCAGTGGGTAGTGGAAGCTACAAAAGGGCTAGATAGTTGCCACTAGGGAGGGTGAGGGCTAATACAATAAACGTAATGGGTACATAGTCGTCTATCTTTCCAGCCTCAGGGGAGGCATCCTTCTGCCTTTTCTTCATCCATTGTTCCTTGACATTGCCCACCTCTTTGGTTTTCCCCTTGCCTAGCTCGTTCTTAACTTAATCAGGCTTGTGGGTGCTTTTATAGTGACCTGCCATCTTTACAGAGTTCCAATTTCTCTGGAGCTCTTTAGGAGCTTCTATAAATTAGGTGTCTCTTCGGCTTCTAAGTCTTCTAAAGGGTACCTCTTGCTCAATCCTAGGTACAAACTAGTAGTTCCTTTTCAGTCTTCGGTAGGGGAATGGAAGGATCTCTTCTTCTTTGCCAGTCTCCCAAACCATTTAGTTCGGTTCGAGCCCTACTCGGATTGGAACCTGAACAGCTCCTTTTTCAATGAGCTCCCCACCCTATCCATTGAGCAGTTGAATCATAGGGACCTACTAATTGACCTGGCCACTTCTAATAGAGTCATGGTCGGACATACTTCCCCAATTTGGCCTGAAACCTTAATTCGCCCTACTGGACTAGTATGCCCAGCAGAGCGTGACCTCCCTTCAGTCAATGGAGCTTTGGGAATATCCCCATTTGGTTGGGAGCTTTCTTGTCTATAACTAGCGAATTTATTTTTTTTATTGATTTGCAATTTTTTTTCTAATAGTTTTTCTTTCTCTTTGTCTTGACAGCAATGAGGACCATATCTTGGTTGTTTAAGTCTACTCCCTCCCAAAGCCCTTCCGATGGAGCTAGAGGTACAATCAGTGCTTCTTCTACTGTAACTTCTGCCCCCATAGCCAAAATTCTTGTTCCCCAGGCCGGGGGGAAGTAGGTGGTGGCCGAGAGGACTAGGGTGCCTCAAAACTTAGCTGGAATGAAGCCTTCTGATAGGCCCATCAAGATCTCAACCTCCTCCTGTTCTCAGAATGCAAAAAAGATTCCCCCAAGCTCTTCTAGGAAAGGGAAGGCCCCAGTGACCATGGGGTCCAAGCTAGCATTCCCAGGCCGCGCTATTAAGTAGGTTGATGCTACCTTAAAGAGGTTGGGGAGTGCTGCCCTGGCCACCCATTCTACTGAGGGGACTGCTAGGTGGGTTCCTGACCTTGCCATAGAGTCCTCGGACTCCTTACTCGAATGGCCTCACTCCCAATCTGTCCAAATGGAGTGCACTCCTTTAGTTGATTGGGAAATCTACCTGCAACAAACCGACAAGGAGCTTGACAAATTCACTGCTTCCCTTCATATTACAGTAAGTTCCGTGACCTTCTATGAATTTGCATTTAGTTTTGTTTCAGTCTGGTTTTCATGCTAACCTCCTTTTCCTCTTGTTTGCAGAATCACCTCTTCCTTGGAGAGCATCTGAAAAGGTAGATCGAGAAGGCCAGAAAAGATCAGGAATTTGTCTCTCTTATTTCTAAGCTCCAGGACACCAAGGCTTGCTGACAAGGCTACCAGACTTCTCTCCAAGTGCAAGAAGGAAGTTGAGGAGACTAGAGCCAATAGCTAAGCAATGTGCACAGCTCTGATGGAGGCTGACAAGAAGAGAGAGAAGCTCACTGATCTCGGTGTCTGGCACGGAGAGAGCATGTTCAGAAGCTTGAGGCCAAACTAGGGGAGCTCTAGGGCCTTTGTGATGAGAATGGTGACCTCTACATGGAGAAACTCGAGGGTACCCCCGCCTTCCAGGAGTATGTGGAGTTTCTGATGAGGCCTCAAATGATGGGGTTAAACATAGAGGTAGTACACAAGCTCAAAGAGCTTTACCCCAAGATGAGGACCGACCGCAAGTTCGATGCTCAACTCCACCATCCTGAGTTGGTCTCTTTTCTACCTTGGGAGCAAGTCGACCTGAATCCAACTTCTCAAGAGGAGGTCGCAGCGGCCGAAGTCCTGGCCCAAGTTGGCCAAGCTGATGAAGGCGATCCCGGGAAGGGAAAAGAACTTGTAGAAGCAGCCAATGAGATTGACAAGAGAGAGGTCCTGGATGTCCCCCCCAGTGCCTACGCACTTCTTGAAGGTATGACCTTACGTAGTCATGACATCCTAATTACTCAATACTTTCTCATCTTCTACATGCTCATTCTGGGGAACGTACTTGTCCTTTTCTAGGTTTCTTGTCCTTCTTTTATTTAGTCTTGTATTTGACCACATTGAAGACTATTTTGTAGGTCCTTCCAATACTGCCAAGGCAGAAACAACTGTTGAAGAGAAAGCCTCGAGCACAGCTCCCGTCCAATTGTCATTCCAAAGTAGGATGAGGATGATGAAGATAATGTTCCTCTTGTCCACCATCAGCCGAAGGCGTAGCTTGAAGACTTCTAGAAGGTGGCAAGAAGAAAAGAGAAGCTCCATTTTGTAATAGAATAGGAAATTTTTTTTCTTTTTAGTCTTCTTTGATGTTCTAAATACTCAACCTTTTACATTTTTGTATTGCACTGATCATCTTGGTTTGAGGTCTGTTTGTGGCCTCTCTCTTTTTTCTTTTATATATCAACTGGAATTTTTTTTCAAGACGCTTGTTGTTGCCTTAATACTTTGTGCAAAACTTTTAAAACTCAAGGCAAATTAAAAGAAGTAAAACTAAGGTCAAATATTAGGAAATAAGGCCTTAATGAACTTTGAAACAATTATCTTTTATTTTTGCCTTGTTCAAACTAGAAATGTAGAGGTCGTTCAGATCATCTTGAATTTTAGTGAGGTTTTTTGAAATAGTTTTCCGAGCTTAATTGGTAAGTCTGCAAGGTCTGAAATGTTTGAACAACTTTAGGCATAGAATTTCTTTAGGTGGCAAGCATTCCATGGCCTTAAGAGTTGTCTTCCTTTGAGATCAGCGAGCTTATAGCTCCCTCCTTTGTGGACTTCTTAGACAATATAAGGTCTTTCCAAACTTTCTTGTAGATTAGTCAGTTGTCCTTGTTTCCCCATATCTGACCTCTTGAGGACCATCTATCCAACTATGAAGCACTTTTCCTTCACTCTTTTATTGAAAAAATTTGCAACCTGCCTTTTGCAGATTCCAGCAGCCTCCATTACTTTGTTTTGACCTTTTTGAAAAGGTTGAGGTCTGCCCTTGTCTACCCCTTGTTGAAGACCGAATCATATTTGGACAGCATTAGAGACTTCATTCTGACCTCTATTGGCATTATTGCTTTTGCACCAAAGTATAAGTTGAATGGTGCTTCCCTAGTAGCCTTTCTTGGTGTTGTTCTGTATGCCCATAAAATGCTTGGAATTTCATCTAGCCAAGTAGGTTTGCGACCCTTTTTCTTGAGCTTGGTGCCCCTTTTCTTAAGTCCTAGAATAGTTCTGTTTCGGACCTCAGCCAGTCCATTAGCTTGGGGATGAGCTACAAAGGTTAACCTCTGCTCAATGTTCAAATTCTCACAGAATGTTTTGAACAGGTCAGTAACGATTTGCTGACCATTGCCTGAAATAATAACTCGGGGGATCCCAAACCTGGACACGGTGTTCCTCCATACAAAAGACTGGACTTTTGGCGATGAAATTATGGCCATAGGCTTAGCCTCGACCCATTTGGTGAAGTATTCTATGGCAACAATTAGGAATTGAACACCTCCCACTCCTTTCGGGAAGGGTCTTCGATCCCCCTGATATCAAAAGGTATTGATGCGTTAACATATGGATACCTTGTTGGAAGCACATGTGATTTGTTCCCGTGCAACTGGCAGCTCGTGCATTTTTATATGGCCTTCTCAATGTCTGAAACCATTGAAGGCTAATAGTATCCCGGACTTAGAATTTTCTTGGCCACGGTCTTTGCTCCTATGTGTGATCCATATATCCCACTATGTACCTCTTCAATGACATATTGTCAATCTCCTTAGCTCAGACATTTGTGTAATGGCCAAGTATATGACCTCCTGTACACCTCGGCCTCTCCTATCAGAACGTAGCGCGGCGACTATCTTCACATTTGGCGAGCTTTTTTTAGGTCTCACGGAAGGTCACCATTTTTGAGAAACCTATAGATTGTTATCTCTAGTCTGCTTAATCCTCTATGACCAAGTTCTCATCTTGGTCTATGCTAGGGGAGTATAGTTGCTTCGCTAGTAGCTTCGCATTTATCCCTACTATCTCTCGATAGACTTTCGATAGTGCGTCTGCCTCTACATTTTTCTCTCTGGGAATTTGCTCGATAAGGAAATACTCAAGTTTAGATGTGATATCCTTTACTCTTTTCAGATATTTAATCATGCTGTCTTCTCTAGCTTCGTATCCTCTAGCAACTTGGTTGGCAATAAACTATGAAATAGTTTTAATGTGCAATTTCTGCACCTTTAGAGCTCTGATAATTCTTAGACCTACAAAGAGAGCTTCAAATTCAGATTCGTTATTCGAGGTTGGGAAGTTATACTTCATAGAGTAAGGCATTCTCACTCCCTCAGGGCTGATCAGTACTATTCCCACACCTGAATTTTCCTTTTTCATGGGACCATCGGTAGACATTGTCCGGAAATTACCTTTGCAGGTGATTGTGAACTCCAGTGGAGTTCTTGTGCATTCTCCTACAAAGTCTGAGGGAGCTTGAGCTTTAATTGCTTTCTTTGGTTCAAATTCAATTTGGTATCCCAAGAGCTTGAGAGACCACTTCATCGTCCTGCCCGATAGCTCGGGTTGTGCTAGAGCTTGTTTTAGAGGTAAATTGGTTAACACCCTTATCTTCAAAATATGGCTTTAACTTCCTTAAGGTAAGAACTATGAGGTAAAAATATTTTTCGAGGTTCGAATGTCTAATTTTGGGACCTCGGAGCAAACGACTTACATAATAAATGAGAAATTGTAAATCTAACCTTTCTACCAATAGCATCGAGCTGATTGCTTTTCCTGTTACGGTGAGGTACATCATGATTTCTTCCCTTGACCTCGTAGAAACGAGCTGGGGAGGTGTACTTCGAAAGTCTTTTAGCCTTCCAAAAGCTTTTTGATAATATTCAGGCCACTGGAAATCCGCTTTTTCATGACATCATAGAATTTCTCCCCTTTTTCTGCCATTTTGCTGATGAAGCACCCCAGTGCTGCCATCTTCCCTGTTAGAATCTGAACCTCCTTGATGTTTTGGGGCAGTTCCATGTCAAGAAGCTCTTTTATTTTGTATAGGTTGGCATCAATGCCTCGCTTCAATATCATGAAGCCCTGGAATTTGCCTGTTGACACTCCAACGGTGCATTTTTCAGGGTTGAGCTTTATGTGGGTAGCCTTCAGGGTTTGAAAAGTCCCCCTGCTATCCTCAATGAAATCTTTAGAGGTCTTGGAATTGATTACAATGTCGACCACGTAAACCTTGATGTTCTTCCCGAGCTGATTCTTGAATACCTTATGCATGCCTCGTTGGAATTCTGTCCCTGCATTTTTTAGGCCAAACAACATTTTTTTATAGCAATATGTCCCAACCTCGGTGATGAACGAGGTTTTCTCCATGTCTTCTAGGGCCATTGGGATTTGGTGGTAAGCTTTATAAGCATCCCAAAAGTATAACCACTGATACCCAATTTTCGAATCTACCATTTAATCAATGCTTGAGAGTGGGTAGGAGTCCTTCTGGTAATACTTGTTCAGTGTGGTGAAATCCACACACATTTTCCATGCTCCCTCTTCTTCAGCACAATGACCGGGCTGGCCAACCATTTCGGATCTACCACCTCCTTCAGAATTCCCGCGTCAAGAAGAGGTTAGACCTCTCAGGCTATTACCTCATTCTGCTTAGGAGCAAAGGCTTGCTTCTTTTGCTTCACTAGTTTTCCTCTAGTTTGAGTCCGACCTTGTGTTCAACAATCTTTTGGTACACCCGCAAGAGGTAGCTAGGTTGCCAGGCAAAGACCTTTAGATACTCTTGAATTGAGTCCATGAGCATCCCTTTGATTTTGAGAGGTAACAATTCTCCTACTTTTATCCCTTTCTCAGGGAATTTTGGGTTAAGGAACACCTTTTCTATCCTGCCACCTGCTTGAATTCTGTAATCATCATTCGATTTCGGCAGGTTGATGTAGTTTTCCTATTTGAGCTCGAGCAAGCTCTCTAAACTATCTTTGGCAAGGTACCATTCTGCGGCAAGCTGTCTGTCCCCTTCTAGGACAATCCAGTTATTTCTGACTTGAATTTTCATGCTATAGCTAACCAGAGAGATTTCTGCTCTGAGGTCCATGACCCCCATTTTGCCCGGGATTGCGTTGTAGGTTCCAGGGGTGTTGACTACCATCCAATCCATGACTTCGGCAAGCTCCCTATCATTCACTCGGACTGTAGTTTTGACTCGAAGTATCCCATCGGCATAGGTCATGCTGCCACTAAAACTGGTCAGGGCGGTCTCCAATATTATCATCGAGCTCCTATCTATCCCTATCTGGTCAAATGCCTTTCGGTACAAGACGTTCAAAACACTCCCATTGTCTACTAGTATTTTGGGCACCAGGAAGTCTCCAATTTGGAAAGACACTGTCCGTGGCTCTGAGTCCTCCCTTCGAGCTCGATTTGACCTCCGCTCGATAGCATTGATTTCACTGACTAGAGGTTGCTGGTTTTTCAGGGTTGCTAGAGGTGGGTTAGCAGGGCTCGTGGTTCTAGCCAAGAACTTTTGCAGGTGACCCTCCTTGACCAATCTCTCGATCTCGCGTTTGAGGTTGAAACAGTCCTCCGTGAGATGACCATGGTCTTTATGGTAGTGGCAAAACTTGGCAGGGTCTTCTTTGGCCTCATGACTCTTGAGAGTTCTTGGCGGTTTTAGGAGACCTCTTTTTTCCATGACCACCAGGATTTCTGCTCGTGAGGTCTTGAGGGGAGTGGTCACGAGGTCTAGGTATTGGGATTTATGCCCAAAAATGCTATCATTTTCTGAGAAAAAGTATAATAGACTATAATCTTAATAAGTAATTTTATACATATTAGCATAACATGTAATAAGGTCTAAATTGATTTAAATAGGTGATCTGTGTGTTGGGACGTTCAGCATTGTAAGGTACGGATCATTGGAAGTTTAAATCATAAGGAATTAGTTCTTGGCCGATTAATGGAATTGGGCGTTGCATTGAACAAAGGTCATAACACATTAGTCTCCTTTAAGTACGGTGGCTTACCTTTAGTCATTGGGTAGTCCTCCCGGACTATGTGTCAGCACATTTTGTATGTGTAGAACAGGACATTCAGTGATTGTTTGCTAAAGGTACTATCAAAGAAGAGAGAACAAATATCACATGAGTATGGGTTGGTGGTCTGGCGAAGCTACTTCCCTATGCTTTGATATGCTATGGGTGAGATCACATTATGGA
>JAOXNR010054270.1:0-12825 GCA_028571225.1 Parsonsia alboflavescens | reverse complement strand
ACCATTCCACCATTCAAGGGAGGTAATGATCTAGAAGCTTACCTTACTTGGGAGAGCAAAGTGGAGCATGTTTGTGATTACTATGACTATTTGGAAGCAAGGAAGGATCAACGATCCATTGTTGAATTTTTGGACTATGCTTTAACTTGGTGGAACAACTAGTGAATAACAAAAGGAGAGCCAATGAAGAACCAATAACTGCATGGCAAGAGCTCAAGGAAGTCATAAGGAGACAATTTGTTCCTACTTGCTATCAAAGGGAGCTCTACCAAAAGCTTCAAACTCTACACCAAGGCTCCAAAAGTGTAGATGAGTACTACAAGGAGATGAAGGTAGCCATGATGAGGGTCAACATTGAGGAAAGATGAAGAGGCTACAATGGCTCGATTTCTTTGGGGATTGAATAGATAGATAGCGGATAGAGTTGATGTTTGAAAATTCTCTGCCCTACAAGGTGTGGTCAATATAGCCATGAAAGTGGAGAAACAATTGAAGTATAAGAGGAGCCCCGTTGGAAAATCGTATAGTTCATCTAACTATGAGACTTTATCAACCAAACCTACAAACACATGGCCAAGGAAGGATGTGCTGGTTCCTAAGGTTCAACCAAAAAAAAAAAGCCCTTCAAGCCTAAGTATCAAGAGCACAAAGGGGACCAAGGAGTTTCCACACTGGAGATGTTAACTGCCATAAGGGTCAAGGTTATAGGCACTATGCCAACCAATGTCCCAACAAGAAGAACATCATCTTGCATAATATGTATTATAGGGACATGGTGGAATGGGCTAGTGATGATGAAGAGGAACGAATTGAGGATGAAGAAGAGAGGCTTGAAGATGAAGTCCATCCTAATGAAGGTGATTGTGAACAAATGCACATGATTAGGAGAGTACTTAGTACTCAAGCTAGTGATGAAGTGGATTTGGAAGGGGAGAATTTGTTCCACTCAAGATGCATGATACAAGGACATATGTGTAGTTTCATTGCCGAGAGTGGGAGTCATGTGAATGCTGCAAATGCCTACTTGGTGGAAAAGATGAAGTTACCTTGTATTGACCATTCAAAACCATACAAGCTTCAATGGTTAAATGATAGTCTTGAAGTGAAGGTTGGTAAGCAAGTGAGAATCTCATTCTCAATAGGCAAGTGTAGTGATATGGTGTTGTGTGATGTGGTGCCAATGCAAGCCACACATTTATTGCTTAGAAGGCCATGGCAATATGATTGGAAGGTGATCTATGATGGCCACAAGAACAAGCACTCCTTGGAGTTTGAAGGAAGAAAATTCTTGAGAGAATGAAAGAGTTCCATGAGGAGAAAAAAAAGATAGAAAATAAGGTAAAAAACAAGAGAGAATGAGAAACAAAGAATGGAGAGAGAGGGAAAGAAGAAAGAAAAAGAGAGACAAAATGAGTGTGGGAAGAAAATGAGTGAAGAAGAAAAGAAGAGTGAAAAGAAAATGAGTTTCTATGTAAAAGAAAAGGAGTTGAGGAGTATATGTTCAAGCTATAAGGCAATGATTTTACTTATGTACAAGCATTCTTTACATTTCACTTCTTTTGATGATTACATTGATTCATCTCTTCCTAGTAGTGTTTGCTCTCTTTTGACAGAATTTGGAGATGTGTTTCCGAAAGAGCTCCCTCAAGCATTGCCACCGTTGAGAGGGATTGAGCACCAAATAGACTTGATACTAGAAGCACCATTGCCAAACAAAGCCACTTATAGAACCAATCCGGAGGAGACCAAAGAGCATCAAAGACAAGTGGAAGAGCTACTTTCCAATTGTTATGTGAAGGAGAGCAAGAGCCCATGTGCAATACCCGTTCTTCGTATGCCCAAGAAGGATGGAAGTTGGAGGATGTGTGTTGATTAACGAGCGATCAACAAAATCACTGTAAAGTATCGCTTTTTGTCCCTAGACTAGATGACACGCTTGATGAACTTAGTGCTAGTATGCATTTTGCTAAAATTGATTTGAAGAGTGGCTATCACCAAATTCGTATGAAAGAAGGGGATGAGTGGAAAACCGCTTTCAAAACTAGGCGTGGTCATTATGAGTTGCTTGTTGTGCCTTTTGGACTCATAAATGCACCTATTATTTTCATGAGATTAATGGATCATGTTCTTAGAGATTGCAAAGGTAAATTTATTGTAGTCTATTTTGATGATATATTGGTATATAGTAGAGATATTTAAGAGCATGTTAGCCATTTAAGAGTTGTCTTTAGCATTCTTAGACATGAACAACTTTATGCCAATTTAAAGAAATGCTCCTTTTGTTTGCCTAAAGTAACTTTTCTTGGTTATATTGTGTCTTCAAATGGTATCCATGTTGATGAGGAGAAGGTAAAGGCCATCAAAGATTGGCCAACACCTCGAAGTGTAAGTGAGTTAATAAGTTTTCATGTTCTAGCTTATTTTTATAGGAGGTTTGTATCCAACTTTATTACTATTTTAGCCCCCCCAATCAATATTGTCAAAGCTAAAGTGAAATTTAGGTGGGAAAGTAAGCAAGAAAGTGCTTTTCAATGCTTAAAGAAAAACTTGCTAATGCCTTTATCTTATCTTTACAACTTTTCAAAAATTTTTGAAATAGAGTGTGATGCATTGGGGGTGGCAATCCATCCAATGTTAATGCAAGAAAAGAACCCCCTTGGTTATTTTAGTTATAAACTTCATGGTGCTACTTTAAATTACTCTACACATGACAAGGAAATGTTCAAATTGGTTAGGGCATTGAAGTATTGGCAACATAACCTATGGCCACGGGAGTTTGTCATTCATTCCGATCATGAGGCACTCAAGCACTTGAAGGGGCAAAACAAGCCAAGCAAGTGTCATGCCAAGTGGGTAGAGTTCATAGAGATGTTTCCCTACATCATTCATTACAAACAAGGTAAAGAAAATGTTGAAGTGGATACTTTATCAAGGAGTCATAACTTACTCACTACTCTTGATGCAAAATTGCTTCGATTTGAGTTCATTAAAGACTTGTATGTTGATGATAATGATTTCAAGAGTGTCTTTGTTACTCGTGGAAGAGGAGCTTATGATAAACATTACTTGCATGATGGCTTTCTCTTTAAGGAGGATAAATTGTGTGTGCTTAAATGCTCTTTGAGAGGATTGCTTGTCATTGAAAGTCTTGGGGGTGGCTTAATGGGGCGTTTTGGCATTTCCAAGACTTTAGATATTCTTAAAGAGCATTTCAATTGGCCTCATATGAAGAGGGATGTCATTGAAGTGTGTGAAAATTGCATTGTGTGTAGAAAAGATAAGTCTACCATTAAACCATGTGGTCTCTATATGCCATTACAATACCCCCTGCACCTTGGAGCATATTTCTATGGATTTTGTTCTTGGTTTACCTAGGTTTAGGAGAGGTAAGGAAGCTAGTCTTGTGGTTGTTGATAGATTTTCTAAATGGCACACTTTAGCGCTTCTTCAAAGGTTAATGATGCACCTAATGTTGCAAATTTGTTCTTCAACGAAGTGGTGGTATACCTAGAACTATTGTTAATGATAGAGATGCTAAATTCTTGAAATATGTTTGAAAGGTGCTTTGGGGTTATTGGGGACTAAATTATGTTTTTCCACTATTAGTAACCCTCAACGGATGGCCAAATGGAGGTTGTGAATAGGACTTTAGGGACCTTGTAAAGAGCCATAATCAAAAAGAATTTGAGTTCTTGGGAAGAATGTTTACTTGTCAATAAATTTGCTTATAATAGATGTATGCATTCTTTTGCTCATTATTCTCCATTTGAGTTGGTTTATGGTTCTAATCCTTTAACATCTCTAGATTTGATTCCTTTACCATTGAATGAAGTTTTTAGTTTAGATGACGAAAGGAAGGTTGAAATGGTTAAGAAATTGTATGCCAAGGTAAGAGAGAACATCCAAAAACAAAATCAAAGATATGCAACATACCACAACAAAGGGAGAAAGGCCATGCAATTCCATGTTGGTGATTAGGTATGGATTCATTTGATTCAAGAAAGATTTCCTCAATCTAGAAAGACAAAGATTGAACCAAGAGGAGATGGATCTTTTCAAATAGTAGAGAAGATCAATGACAATGCCTACAAAGTTGATCTCCAAGGTAAGTAACAAGCGAGTCTTACATTCAATGTTAGTGATCTTTCACCTTTTGAAGTAGATGAAGCCAATTCGAAGACAAACCCTTTTGAGGTGAGGGGGAATGATGGTGATCCAACTCTTAAGCTTCCTAACGGACCAATCACAAGATCAAGGGTTGCTAAGTTGAGGCAAGCATTGATCACCTTTGTGCAAAGAACAGAAGAGTTGCTTGATTTTCAATCTATGTTTGAAGGATTGTCATTTATTGATGATAAGCAACCAAGGAAGGAGTTTCAAGTGTTCATGAAGATCCTAAAATCCCTTGGGAAGCTTTGGACGGAAGCATAGAAGAAGATGATGAACCAAGAAGTGGAACAATGGTGTTTGATGAAGGAGAGTGCCCAATCGAAGCATGGAACCGATGCTGGTCATGCAAGGGAGTTGCTCTAGTCAGTGCCCGAAGAACCGGTGTCAACTGAAGCTTTCTACAGAGATCTATTGGAGCTTACTGGCTTGGTAACTGGTGCTGCAACCTTTGCTAGTAGCCTCGCAATTTTGACTTCTTTTTAATTGACTTTTCTTATTAGAATTAAGGGTTAAGAAGGTCCTTTGACCAATGTAAGACTCCAATTAGGACTTCTTGTTAGTTGCACTATAAATAGTCTCATATTGGTATTTAAAAGACAAATTTCATCAAAAAACAACTAAATCAATTTGAGAGAATCCTTTTGGATCAAACTCTATTTTCATGAGTGTTCTTCTAAAAACTCTTCTAGGGTTCTTAGTCAAACTCTTGAGTTTCAATGCTTGGCTAAGGTAATTGATTTGAATTGAACAAATTCAAATCATTAGATCATATTGGAAGACAAAGTGGTCAATGGTACTAGCTTGAATCTAATTGATGAGTCTTGGGATTTGAATTTCTATTTGATTGTTCATAAGTTTTGCCAAGATAATGAGAAACTTCAACTTGTGATCACATCAAAGGGTGACAATACAATGTATATGACATTAATGGCTCTCGTTTTCGAACCAACGGACATGATTTAAGTCTTTCCACCCAAAATAATGGAGTTTTATGTAGGGCTAGCACAACTAGCTATGCAAGTAGCAAATATAAGAATTCCATGTAGAAAAATTTAGCCTACTATGGGGAATTAACTGATATCTTCAAAATCCAGTATAGCAATGATCTACAGTTCTTGTTGTTCAGGTGCAATTAGGTTGACTTAGAACGTGGTAGAAATTAGATGACTTTAACTTCAACTTATTGAATTTCAATCGGTTGTTGTACTATGAAAATTAAGAGATTTACAAGCCATTCATTATGGCAAACCAAGATGAACAAGTATGGTATTCACGATGTCCAATTGATTGTGACTGGCATATTGCAATGCAGATGATGCGTTGAGATAACTTCAATGTGTATTCCTTGGAGAATGATTTAATAGGTTTTGAAGCACAAGTGTTAGATATGAGACTCATTGTCTAGGAAGCAGATAGCATATGGGTGAGGGACGAAATTGAAGGAGAAGAAGTCAATTTGGATGGTAGACATTTGCGAGCAGCAACTTGATACGGGTTCAGACTATTAATGATGTCAACAAAATGAAGATGTTTCTTCTTATTCTCATGACTCATGTTTCTTTTCCTTTCCTTCATATTTGTTTTCCCATGATGCTTCTGATTTTGTGATATAACATTGTAACTCGAAGGATTCTTTTTAGGTGCTGAGATCAATTGCAGAACTAATAACTTATGGTGATTGAATGACCCCATCTTTTTCGAGTAGGGCTTTTGAATGAGTTTTAAATTTTTGATGAAACGTTTCTTAGTATTTATTTTATCTATTGATATGACATGCTCATTATTCAAATTTTTCATGGAGAAGAAAGTCATGGGACAGTTTGTATGTATATTAAAAGTTTGTAGACCTCTGATTGTTTCTCTCTGATTATTGCAGGCAATGAAAATAATGATCGAAAACTTAAAAAGTGAGAATTCTATATGAAAGTTATTGATAAGTTATCTCAATGACGGATATCAAGGAGCCAAGCAATCTTTGATTGGATCAACTTGGAAGCTAAAAGGAAGCATATTTTAAGGATGAAACACATGGAAGAAAGAAGGCCTATAAAGACTTGTATTTCAAATACAATTATGAAGTTACAAGGATTAAGAAGACATTAATGACATATGTACAAGACAAAGAAGATTATGGAATTGAGAGGGATTCAAGTGAAGTACATGGCCTTGGAATGATGTAGAATCAAGGGAAGAAAGGGCAGGGAAGAATGGTTCAAGAACTAGCTTGAAACAAGGCTGAATTTCCAGCCAAAAATAGTGGACCACTGGCTGGAATTCCATTCCAATGAACTCCAATGAAGAGCACCAATTGATGCTCAATTGAAGCTCCTAGTTAGCGAGTTGTTTTTGTTCCAATTCAAGTTCAATTTGCATGATATAATTCCAAGGACAACATCGTTTGAAGTTGTCCTAGTGAGCAGCTTGCTTTACTTCGTCCAATTCCAATTCTTTCAGCTTCGAAGCCATCATCCACCTACCCACCATGATTTAAATGAGTTGAGGAACCTTTTTCTTTAGCCTCAAATCAGCAGCTTGCTTGGTCAAGTCGACTTGCACATGTGATCACTGAGAGGAATGAAACAAGAAAGAAAGTTCAAGTGTTTGATGGGGTTTTGGTTTCACTGGTTCACAATTACAGGTGTCAGTTGTTTCCAAGACTTGCACCAATTTAACAACAACACTTAGGCTTGATTTTGGCTTCTATTAGAAGCATTTCTGGAGAAGTGCCGGTGTACCCCCTGGCTGTCACACCTGCACCTGTCCTCTGTGCCAATTAAGTCCCTCAACTTTCAGTTTTGATCCCTAATGCGATCTTGACCCATTTTAGACAATTTGACTTGATATTTATTGACTTTTCTTGGTCTTTTGAACTGTTTAAATGGTTATTAAGGTCCTTTGACCATTTTAAGAATTAGATTAGGGCTTCTTAGTTGTTAGACTATAAATAGTTCTTTTCTTTGTAATTCCTACAACAACTTTCAAACAAACATGAAAACAATTTGAGGGAATGAATTTTCAAAATCAAACTTGGTCATTTATGTGTGTTCTTATGATCTCTTCTTAGGGTTCTTAGGTGACTACACTTAGGGAAATCAATCACTTTGGGTTAAGGTATTGATTATTATACCAAATCAAGAGATTGTTTGTTGTTGATTTCCAACAAAGGTTAGTATAATTAGCTTTGAATCTTATGATGAGTCCTACACATTCGTTGATGGATTTTTAAGAATATAAAGCCTAGAAACCTTCATTTATTCAAGATTACATAATATATTTTGGTATTAGAATTAGGGTTTTCATCGTAAGGTTTACTTATCTTTAATTGCTTTCTTGTTTCAAGTGTTAAGATCATATTGTTTCTTTGAAATCCTATGATCTTATGTTGTTGTGTTCTGTTATTTTACATTTATCCTACTTCTTCTCTTGTGATCTCTTTGCGATTGTGTGAGTTAAGCCTAAAGCCAAAAACAATTGATGATTCTATTTGTTTGATGAATCTAATTCTATCTTCTATCTCTACAAAAGAAAGCCTCAAAAAAAGAAAGATCAAAAGCTCAAAAAAACAGAGCATCAAAAAAATTCTTCATAAAAATGCCAAAAAAAGAGTGAAAAATAATTCGGTTTGTTGAATTCAAGTTGAAATCTCTTGTGCTATTGAACTATTATTGAGTAGAGCTTGATTTGTTGATAAATTGGGATTGAATTACCTATTGTTTGTGCTTATTTGAGATCCAAGGTTTTGACATATTGAAATACATATCTAAATTTGAGTTCACAATCTTTGTTCTAGAGGTGTTTGATAAAATGCCGATCTTCTATTTTCTTGGATTCTAAATGTTTGATAATATTCTTTGAGTTGATTGACCTTGTTTCTTTGAAACTCTATTCCTCTTAGTTCTTGTTTGGAGATCTATAATTGATCAATTGAATGAATTGTGTGGATCATTTGATATTTTTGCCTAAGTGATTTATATTGTGCTTGTGAGTTGTTTAAGAACCTAAAAGAGGAGCTATAGTGGAAAAAGGCGACAGGGGTGAGATCATTGGAACGAGTAAAACCCATATTTGAGTGACAAACATGAGAGAAAGGTGAGGATATATAAATATTTCCCTTTTTTTTTTGTGTTTTCTTTCTTTGTAGGAACAATATGACAAGAGGAGCATCTTCTTCATTACATATTGAATGGAATAACATAAATACCTGTTAGAGCACTTTCATGGAACGGATGGAAAAAGAGACAAGCGAAATCTCAAACAACATGAAGGAGATGAGGAAGGACCGGAACTCTAGAGTTGAAAACTTTGAAAGAAGGCTAGATGATCTCCAATTAAATATCCTAGAAAGCAAGTGCAACAAGGAGGTAGGTGAGATGAAAATCAACCTAGTTCTTCTAAGGAGTATATGCCTTATGGAAAGTTGAAAGAAGGAGACAAATAGAGATAGTTCCATATGCACTGCTCAAGGTTCCAAGAGTGTCGGGGACTACTTGAAACTAAAGGAGCTATGAAGGGAACTAACATTAAATGGGATAGAGCTATATTTCTCAAAGGGTTGAGAAAGAAGATTAATGAAAGACTAGAACCAGACCTTTTGTTGATCTTGAGGAATGGTATAAATGGCCACCCAAGTTGAAAGAAACATTGAGAAAAAGAGGTCATGAAATGGAAGATTTTATGAAAGTTGAAGTCATGACACTTCTTCACCAACTAAGTGCAATGAATATGGCCATAAAACTTCTTATTATCCAACATGGGAGAGCATGGAGCCTAAAAAGGAAGACACCTCAATTATCAATTAAGTGAAAGGTGAAATAGGTCTTCAAGAAATTGTTGGAAATGAGCAAGTCCAAGAGTTTCCACATGAAGTTAAGGGAGAAATTGTTGGAAGGCAAGGACAACAAGATGATGAGTGCTATGATAAAGCTGTACACTTTTATCTCTACACTTGGTGATAGATTGTTGAATCATGAGCATGAAAATATGACTTCTATGACTAAGCATGATTGTGGAAATACGTATAATGTTTATAAACAAGATGCCATTGAAATTCTTAAGCATAATGATTCCTTGTTTAGACAAGGTGAGGCTTATACTTCTATCAGTCTTGTTAAAGTGTTCATGGATTTTGAGTTTCAAAAAGGGTCATATGTGAATCAATATGGTTTTGGAAATACTTATGGTATAACTGAACAAGGTGTTCTTGTTAACTCTTTTAAGCATGATGACTTCATGACTCGTAGGAGTAGATTGTGTACTTCTATGAGCATTTTGAATGATATATTGGACTGTAAGCTTGTCAAGGAGTCATATTTGAGTGAGTGAAATTGTGCTTAATGTAGGTAGACAAGTTAAATATATTGAATCCTATGAGCATGTTGATTCTTTGCTAGGAGGAGATACTTTGCTCATATCCATCAAGCCTATGTATGACTTGACCATTGATCTTCTTGGAGATAGCTTGGAATTATATTCTCATGACTTGAGTTACTAGTATTTCTTGTTGAATCACATCTTTGAATCATATATGAGTAGACTTTCAAAGTTTGTCTAGGATGATAGAGTTTTGTGGATCTTTGATATTACAATTCTTAATAACGAATTATATCTTTGTGGTCTAGTATGCATACTCATTGTTGATTCTAAATTCTTGTTTGTCTTGTTCGAGATATGCTTCATTGTGATTCATATGAGGAGAAAGTTCATGCGTGATCAGAATCGTTGTTTGTTAGGACTTTGAGATGAAGCTTATGAATTACATGACAGTATGCTTAGAGTTGGAACTTTATGTGCTCTTGAGTATTCTAAGTATGATGACTTCTTTGACTTGTTGAATCTTAAGAGTAATGAAATTGGTTTGAGAGATATGATAGTCTTTGATTCTTGGATATCCTGTTTAGAAAGCATGTTTTAGGACTACATATGAAAAAAACACCTATGATTGTTAGAGAATGCTTGTGGAGATCTTGTGAGGAGGTGTTTTATGATGAGAAATTATTCTTCGATGAGGTTGAGGAATTTTATGTTACCGAGATCAATGTCTTTGATATGTGCTTGATGTCTCTTTGGAATGTTTGGTGGAACTACATGATGATATGGTTTGTATTTTGTGCCATGAATATAGATATGTCAAGATTTTTGAAGTTTTTGAAATATTCTCTATTTTTAGAAGAGCATAATGTTTCCCATCTTGATGAATTAATGAGCTAGCATATGTGACGGGTACTTTCTTATTCATTTCATACATATGTTAGGTGTTTTTTATGGGGGGATGTATATGCTATGCTAAGGGATTGTTTCTTGAACTTTAAGCCTTTGAGTTGAAGGTTTAGAGAACCTTTATGCCATGCTTTATAGTGACATCGCCTTTGGGAGTTATGGTTGAAGCTTTAAATAATAGAATTTTGTTTTTTTGTTACTTTAATTGGGATGTATTCCTTGTCCATGTTTTCTCTTCTAACGAATTTCTTGAAGTGGAGAAGGAATACATATCAATCAGGGAGAGACCACCACCTCTAAAGTAGGGAAAGGTAAGGCACTATGATCAAGTTGTTACTTCCATGAAGGATAACTTTGTTCAAGCCTTTGATAGCTTTGAGCTATTTGGTAAGTGTTATCTTTGTATTTCAATTAATATTAATAACAAATCAATTCTCCTTGTCGGACTTCAAGATTCGAGAATAAATCCTTTTGAGGTGAGGAGGAATGATAGATATCAAAGAGCCAAGCAATCTTTGATTGGATCAACTCGGAAGCTATCAAAGGAAGAATATTTAAAGGATGAAACTCATAGAAGCAATAAGGCCTATAAAGACTTGTATTTCAAATACAACTATGAAGTTTCAATTATTAAGAAGACATTGATGGCATATGTACAAGATAAAGAAGAAACAAGGAATTGCGAGGGATTCAAGTGAAGTCCAAGGCCTTGGAATGATGTAGAATCAAGGGAAGAAAGAGCAAGGAAGGATGGTTCAAGAACTAGCTTGAATCAAGGCTAAATTTTTACCCAAAAATAGTGGACCACCGGATGGAATTCCAGGAGCCAGTGAACTCCAATGAAGAGCACTAGTTGATGCTCAATTGAAGGTCCAAGTCAGTAGGTTGTTTTTGTTCCAATTCAAGTTCAATTCGCATGATATAAGTAATTCCAAGGACAACTTCATTTGAAGCTGTGCTAGTGAAGCTATTCTACGACCTGGAAATCAGCTCTTTTCTCATAATTTCGGAATGAAGATTGAGATTCTTGAGTTTCATGGTAAGGCTCATCTTGATGAGTTTATTAACTGGCTACATACAATAGAGAGGTTTTTTGATATCAAGGATCTGACTGAAGAACAAAAAGTTGAGTTAACGGCAATTAAGCTACGAAAAAGTGCCTTGATATGGTGGGAGCATGTGAAAAAACAACATGCTAGAGAGGGAAATTCAAAAGTGAATCGTTGGGAAAAGATGAAGAAATTATTGTAGAAAAAATTTTTACCTACTCATTACAGGTAGGAGGCGTTTATTGAATATCACACTGTTAATCAACGAGATTTAATAGTCGAGTACTACACCAAGGAATTTGATTGATTGCAAATGCGTTGTGATGTGGTTGAGGAAGACACGCACACAATTGCTCGATATTTGGCTTGGTTTTGGTATGAAACTTCAGAAGTTGTCCAATTACAGCAATATTGGACCTATGAAGATGTGCGTAGATTGGCCTTGAAAGTGGAAGGTCAGTGTTAAAGGAAGGATAACAGTTCCAAATTCCAGAACCAGTGGTTGGGTAAGGAATCTAGAGCAAGAGGAAAATCCAATTCGACATCAGCCGCAGTTAAGGGTGTGACTTCCAAACCTACATCCAAGGAAGGGTAGAGTAGTGCTGGAACTATAGGGGAGGAGCGATAGGGAAGTGATGTTTCAAGTGTCAAGGACTCAGGCATTTCATTGCTGATTGTCTGAACTGACTGTTTGTGATTCTTATTGAAGAGCCAGTCTATGTTGAATTCGAACGAGCGACTAAGAGGGTGCAAATGCAGATGCAGAAAGAGAAAAGGTTATCTATGCTAATTCTAGTGAGTCCCTAGTCGTTAGAAGAATTTTAAATGTTGCTATGGTGGACGACGAATCGTGCCTTGGGCATAATATTTTTCATACTAGGTGCACTAGTCGAGGAAAAGTATGCAACATTATAATAGATGGAGGGAGCTGCGAGAATGTGGTGTTCACTATCATGGTTGAGAAATTGGAGCTGAAAACAAAAGGTCATCCTCAACCATATAAGTTGTCGTGGTTTAGGAAATGGAATGAGGTGAAGGTGTGCAAGCGGTGTCTTGTGCAATTTTCGATTGGAAAAAATTACACAGCATGATGGCTTCAGAAATACCTACACCTCTAAGACGGATGACCGAACTATTAGCTTAGGTCCTTCAGATTTGAGAAAGCAGGTGAAGAATAATATGTTGTCCAGATTAGAATTTTAGGAAGAGGCACTGAATGCACCTGGGCTTTTTGCCACTGTGGTAATGGAGCGAAATTCTGATAGTCTTGAAGTTAATACGCAGGTTGCATTCTTGCTTGAGAATTTTGTTGATGTCGTACCAGAAGAGATGCCACATGGATTACTGCCCATGAGAGACATTCAGCGTTGTATTGAATTTATTCCAAGAG
>JAOXNR010054269.1:0-12827 GCA_028571225.1 Parsonsia alboflavescens | reverse complement strand
CAGACTAGGAAATAGAATCCAAGTAAACTACTAAAGCTAAGTATTGTTCCTAATTAGACTAGGAAACAAAAATTAGGAAGAAAATAATAAAAAAATAAAACAAGTGTCTAAATAAAACTCTATCTAATTAGGGAAATAAAATTATTAAATAATCTAGATCTTGCTTCTCTACTTGTTCTGCGTCAACTTTGTTCATGTGAAAATTCACAATGAACTGAGAATATGAATCAGGCAATGGCTACGGGATTAAGTCTGACTTGAGGTTGTCATCCTTCTTGAAATCCAATCCCTCTAGACGTTCAATCATGATGATCATCTTAAGGACATGACTTGAAACATCACCCCTTTTAGCTAATCGTGATCCAAATAATTACTTAGATACATCATATCTAGCATTCCTGGACTTCTTACCATACAACTCTTGTAAGTGTACTAACATGTCGGCAACAATTCTCATGTGTTCATGTTACCTCTGCAAATCATTATTCATAGAGGCGAGCACGTAACACTTGGCCTTAATATCATCATCTTTCCACTTCTGATAGGTGATTCTTTCCACTTCAGTTGACTCATCAGATAAACTAATAGGCAAAGGAGAATCTATCACATAGTCAATCTTTTTAGAAGTTAAGACAATTCTAAAATTCCAAAGCCAATCATTGAAGTGGTGTCCGACAAGCTCATTCTTCTCAAGAAGGCTAGCCAATGGGTTAAACATTGCCATTTTGAAAAAATAAATGCAGAAAGAAGGAGATAAATTAATTAGTTAATCATCTTAAATGAATCCAATTTGTTTTGGTCTTGAAAACAAATTGGTCCTCCCATTATTTTTACTAATTTCACACTTCCAAATAAAAAACAAAATCCTCATTGGGAAGGATTTTAATAGGTGATTGGATTCTTATAAAATATGTAATATACCTCAGGTAATTCCATTTTTGGAATACTAAATATTTTATAAGTGAAAACTATTGTTAATACAACTACTTTGCATGGCCCAATCAAATTTAGCTCATAATATTTATGACCACAGGTACATTCATTCTTGACCCATCATATTAGTTAAGTTACACCCACTAGATAGAAAATAGAATAATTTGAATATTAGTAACCTCAGGTACACCCATTCTTTAAAACTAATATATTATTCCACTTATAATATATCTATGTTTATAAAATCTTTGAATATCTTTGTTTATTTCCAATATTATTCCTGTGTCCATAGCCAATAATAAAAGATATAAAATATATTCTTAGATTTTATTTTAGTGGAGAGCTTGGCTGAAATTTTAATAAATTATACCATTTTTCAACTTAATATTTTTTATGGAAGATTCCTTATTCTTTAAATTTGGTCTTACTTTGCACATTAATTTGTTTGATTCACATGCATCTATACATATAATCAAAACAAATAAATAAACTCAGATAGTTATGGGTGATCTAGGATCCAATTCTTGCCACTAGGATTGGGCTTGGGCCTTTGGGTATCCTACTTACTATTACATAAAAAAAAAAAGACATATTCTATGCTCCCACTACTCCTTTTGGGAATCGAGCTGACTTCCAAATGTTAGACCTTAAACTCTTGATAGGCCTCCAAGTACATCAAATATCAAGTCGAGATTACAAATGAATATAGGAACGCAGACCTAATAATAATAAATAAAATACCAAAGCTTAATTAAATTAATTATTACAACCCACTGAATAAATAATTCAATAATTGGTCATCCTAAACCCATCACTATCCTGCATGCCAATAACTCAATTTAAATAAATAAATCAAACAAAAGGCATAAAATATTTAAAATAAAATAATAAAAAAATTATCTAAACAATATAGAACATGAAAATTAAAATTTTAAATATATAACTTAACTCTTTAAGGAATTATAAAATTCTATTTTCAAATTTTTCATTAAACAATTTTAAGAAAAATATCAAAAATAAATTTCATCCTTAACTATTAATAACCATTGATTTCAATTCCTGAAATTCCTAAAACTTTTTTAAGAAAATTACCAGAATAAAAATGAATTAGGAAAGAAAATCCAGAACTTTTCCAAAAGGCAGAGGACAAAAAATCATCATGCTACGCCTACGCTACCCGTGCGGCAAAAAAAAAAAACCAAAAATAGATTTATATCATATATCAACCTCAAGCAACATTCTTTTCGTTCAAATAATAAGCAGCGGCAAGTAATCATGACAGTCATGTACAACATAGCATAGCATAGCACAACGAAAACGAATAAACTGAAAATTTCTGGATTCAATCCAATTAGTTTGGGTTTTTGATTTTTCACTAAAAATCAAATCTTTTTTAATCCATAATTTGAAAAATAAACAATTACAAATAATGATAAGGTGGCTTTGACACCTTTGCTTGAATCACGTAGTGAAAACCAAAGTACTTGAAAATACGATCGTATTAAATTCGACTTATTTGTAATTGTTTTTCCTATATCTATAAATTTGGATATATAAATACCTTTTTTCACTTGTACATTTACTATTCAATCAGCTCCCCAATTGTTGAGCTTCCAGATCATTCACACGAATCTAGCCGACAACGACTTTATATCCCTACAAGAGCCACAAGAAAACAACATTTGTTTTTGTATATTCTTAAATTACAGTTAGGGTAATCATAAAAGGTTTATAAATAAACTTTCAAGACTTAGTCCCTAATGGGCTAAACCCATTAGTTGGGCCTTTCATTATTCCTTTTAGGAGAAGGCCTAAAACTAGTTTTAAGGATTAATTAATTAATTCACTTTGACCCATAGCCTTGTCACTTAATTTTGTGCTTTAGAGTATATTAGTACTCTTTACAAATAAGGCAAAAAGCCCAATATCATTGTAAGTTTTGACTCTATTATGTATAGCTTTCTAGGTTTATTATTTATTGGCAATAGAAATTAATATTAATTTTATAATTCTATCTTGAATATTCTCCCAAAATATGTTCAAGTTCCAATAAGTTATGAGTGACATCTAGTAACATATCATGACTACCCAATAAATAATGAAAGATGAATTCCTCGTTGATAGAACCACATTGTAATTACCATGCATTTAATCTCTCCATTTATATTCTTATTAAGTAATCTCCATTACGACAGGCTATGATTTTCTCTCTAGGCTGAAAAAGCAAACTTCTTAAATCTTGCAAGAATCCCAACAAATCCTCTTCCACAAGGAAGATGGCGGCTTCCCAACCTCCACCACCACCTTCTGATCAGCCGCTAGCAGCTCCTTCTCCCTGGGGTAAAAGGAAGCTTCTCCTCCCTTTTCAAAACACAGTTCGGCAACGCTCCCCCTGAAATCTCCACAAACTTTTAAGGGGAACCAGCCTTCCATTTCACCAAGGAGGAGGTGGAGAAACTGAGCATACCATTCAAACTGGTACTAGTAGGGAAGTTCTCTTACAGAAAGCCTTCTCTCGATATGGTTAGAAAATCGATAAAAACAATTTTCCTCAAGGGAGACTGCATTATAGGGCTGATCGATGCTAGACACGTCTTAATTCAAGTAATACACATTGGTAGACTTTTGCCGATTGTGGCTGAAGGGGGTCTAGATGCTCAATGGTGTTCCAATGCTGGTTCTCAAATGGACACTGCAATTTCACGTGAATTAAGAACCCTCAGCAATCCCATCATGGATTTCCTTCCTTGATCTTCCCATCCACTTTTTTCTGGAAGGAATTATGCACTCATTTGCCTCGATTATCTGAAAGCCATTAAAAGTCGATGTCCCCACTGCCAACATGTCGTGGCCAAGCATAGCTCGGGTGTGTGTCGAATTGGATCTGCTACACACATTTCCTCATATAATCTGTATTAATCAAGAGGATTCAAATTTCTAACAGTAGATAAAATATGAACACAAACTGTAATATTGTTCTTATTGCAGGCAGATCTGGCACTCTCAAGATAGATGCCACTTGAAAAATCCTTACTTGAAAGCGACCAAATCACAAAACAACCAGAAGGTGTTCGTGTGGTCTAGCAAAATCCAAAGGTGAAAAATTTGCAGGTATGGGAAATTAAAGAGACAGACATGATGGACCCGGTCCTGATGCAAGCATTGGTGAGAAAGAATACGAGAACTACAAAGGAAGGAGAGATCATTCTTCGGAACTTTGAACCTGGGAATGGCTTGCAGGATGAAAATCTAGAGAAAGAACAGTTGACAGATTTGGCATAGAATGAAAACACTACTTCAGGCAAGGCTATGTTGCTAGAAGGAGACAACAGGAAATTGGATAAATGTTCAGACGGTCAGGTTTCATTATCATGGGACTTATGACAAGGATGCTTTGGTAACAACCACTGCACGTAATCTGACTATTCAAGGGAATCAGCCTCTGATTAGGATGCCATTAATCCGATTCGGAGAGATACTCATATGGAGTTTGTTGCTGATACTGACTGATTAAACCTATATGTGGACATACCGACAATGAGAGAGGCTCAATCAGCCCCCCAAACCAGGTTAAAAAGAAGAAAGAACTTCCTCCTTCAAATGTGGTCACAAGACTTCAGTCCCGACATTGCTCGTCTTCCAATCAATCAGTATGAAGAAGCTCTTAATTTGGAATATTAGAGGTATAGGTAGTTATGCTTCTTTGGACAAATTGAAAGATCATATTTTAGTCCATAAACCAATGATGATTGATATTTTAGAACCTATTATAAATTAATCGAGGATTGCCTCTTCTGCATTCCAACTCAAAATGCCACATTATTGTTCAAACTCAAATGGGTAAATTTAGTTATTCTAGTGTTCGGATATATTGGTAAATGTTATGAGAAATTCAAATCAAATGCTGTCTTGTTTAGTGGAGAAATAGATGGCATTGGATGTAGTCTGTACAATGTCTTTTATCTACACTGCCTGCAACTATGTAGCTTGTCGGCTATTGTGGGAGGAGATGGCAGTAGTCTCGGCATTAGCTACAGGTCTATGGATGATAGGGGGGACTTTAATGTGGTTCGACACATTGAGGAAAGTTTAGGATCTCCTCCGGCACTTAGACCAATTCGAGAATTCAATGACAGTGTGGAACATTGTGGTCTATTAGATTTGCCTTTTGTATATAGTAACTACAATTGGTATAGACCAACTTTTCCTCCCCTTTGGAGGAGATTGGATAGAGTTCTGGTAAATGATAGCTGGTAACAAACTTTCCATAGCACTTCGGTGGAGCATCTTCTCTGAATCCCTTCAGACCATTGTCAAGGTGTGAGGATTTTGCACTTTCTAAGAATGTGGCTCAGGCATAAGTACTTTCGGTGCCTAGTTGAATCCTCCTAGCAGTAGCACATTTAAGGGGATGGTATGAGTCGAGTAGCAAGGAAATTACATTGACCCAAGCAAACTCTCAAGGAATTGAATAGGGAAACATTTGGCAATGTAGAAACAAATGTTTAGTGGGCTGAAAATCTGGAAACAACACTAGAAGAGGAATATATGCAAAACTTTCCGAAGGGGAATCGAGAGAGACTTCATAAGGCTCGGGTTGATCTGGTTTTTCACTTAAAAAATCAAGAGGTCTTTTGGAAGCAGAAATCCAAAATAAAATGGCTCAATTTAGGTGAAGGAAATGCATCATACTTTTCAAGCTATTGGCACACTAGGAAGATAGCTTTGCAGATGAATAAAATTAAGGATAAGGAGGGGAGTTGGCTAATAGAAATACAGGACATTGAATGAGAGGCAGTGACTTTATTTTTGGAGCTATTATCAGAGGAAACGGGTTGTCAACGAGACCCAAGGGACTTCATTGCAGCAATTCCGACAGCAATTGATGCCGCAAAGAACAAGAAGCTATTGGTACTACTTGATTTGGAAGAGGTAAAGGCCGCAGTTTTTGGGTTTGAACAATGAAAGTGCTTTTAGAGTGGATGGTTTTCCAGGTGTGTTCTTTACAGCATTTTGGGAGACTATACAGTAGGACGTGTTGCAAGCAATGAGAGATTTTTAGGCAGGAGTGAGGTTGCCCCAACAATTTACCTCAACCCAAATTGTCCTAATCCCAAAGGTGGATAATCCTGCCACTTTTGCAAATTACAAACTAATTAGCCTCTGCAACTTTTCGTCCAAAGTAATTGGGAAGGTAATCTCTCTTCATCTACCTATGCTACTTCCCAATTTGATTCGTCCAAATTATGGGGGTTTTGTAAAGCTTATAAATATATCGGACAATATTCTCCTAGCCTCTGAATTAGTGCACTCTTTGAATAAGAAATGTACTAGGGGTGGGGGCGGGGGGGACATGATCTTGAAACTAGATATGTTAAAGGCTTTCGATAGAGTTAATTGGTCTTTTCTACTGGAGGTGTTGAAGAAATTCGATTTTGGAAGTCATTTTTTGAATCTCATACACAATTGCTTGGCTTACAATAAGTTCTCCATCACAATAAATGGGAAGTTGTGTGGATTTTGGGCATCATCAATAGGTGTTCGTTAGGGAGATCCTCTATCCCCCACACTATTTATATTGGCTACAGACTAGATCTCAAAGGGATTAAATAATCTTCTATATGATGGAGAAATTGGGGACTTCATCACTAAACGTATTAGCTTACCGGTTTCACATTTGAGCCTTACAGATGATATAATAATCTTCACAAGGGGTCTGAAGAGAGGTTTTAGGAAGTTGATAGAATTTCTTGAATTTTATCAAGACTTGTTTGGGCCTAAAGGTCAATTTCCACAAGAGCTCCATGTATCTTTCCTCAAGCATTTCTCAATAGAGGCAGATTATGTTGAAGGGAATCACAGGTTGTGTTGTCCAACAATTACTGATCACTTACTTAGGTTGCCTGATCTTTCCTGGTAGATTGAAAACTTCTTATTATGAGCCTCTCATCTTTAAAGTAAAGGCTCGAATTAATGGTTGGCAAAGGAAATATTTATCTCTAGGTGGAAGACTGATATTGATCAAGCATGTGCTACTACAATGTCCACCTATCTGTTGGCAGTCACCAACCTTCCATAGCTGGTCATCAACGAATTAGAGAGACAATTTTCCTATTTCTTCTGTGGCAATTCAGATTTTGTTCGCAACAGACATTGGTGCTCATGGAACAAAACCCGTAGACCATATGACAGAGGAGGTCTGGGCGTTCAATCTCTTCACAAATCAATTAGGGCATACGGATTTAAGCTGTGGTCGAAATTTAGGTTAGCATACTCTTTGTGGCCAAGGTACCTTAAGATGAAATATGGATTTCAGCTGGGTGTTGTGGCAATTGAGGGAGGTTCGAGAGTTTGGCAGCGATTGTAGCAGTTAGCTGATTCGGCAGAACAACACGTTTCAATAGAGATCTTTTAGGGTGCTGAAATTTATAGTTGGAACTTATCTTCAATAGGTAAGTTCAATGTCTCATATTGCATTTCGGCCTTGGACGAGGAGGAGCTGAGCAACGGTGCAGCAGAAAACTTCTTTCACTTGAAAATCCCACTGTCATGGTCCATTTTCATGTGGAAGTTGAGCAACAATTATCTAGCAACTGAATACATGCGTTCCAGATTAGCGCAATATATCAGGTGAAATGATTTGTGCACCTCTTTGGCAGCTATTTGATAGCAATGGAGATTTGGAATCATTATAGCAAGGCATTAGGTACTGTTTGGAGACCATTATAGCTGGAGACAAGGTTTCAAATATGGAAATTACAGAAAAGGAGATTAGGGGTGCTGGCAATGTTAATTAACCTACTAGTTTGTTAGGAAATTTAGGTGGCTAGATGTGCCTCCCTTCATTCAATCGAACTGAGCAACAACAAGAGGATTATACACAAGATCAATTGGCAACTCTACCACATTAAGCAAGCTTATCCTTTACCAATTCTTGATAGTTTATTTCACAGGATTGTAATTTAAGTATGCATTTGGAAGGTGATTTTCACTTTCCATATAGAGTTGTAAGGTGTTTAATGCCCTTCTACAATTTTCAAATCAATAAATAGGTAGGGGTCTGCCAAACCCCTCGTCTTTTAACTGTTTATTAAAAAAAAAAAAAAAGGTAATCTCTATCACTTAATCATATGTCTAATTCTATTTAATCAGTTGACTATTTGAGAAACATTTTTTTTCATAATTGTCTTGGCCAAGAACTTTTTAGTCAAGATAAATTGAATACATATTAAACATTGTACTTCACTTATTTAATTATGAAGTAATGGATCTCTTCACCTTTTTTTTTTTTTCATTTTTCATGACTGCCCATGATAGCTCATCCGTTTATTGATAATAAAACCATTTGGTGACAGTGAAGGGGGACATAAAAGCCTTACCCTTAAGGAAGGTGGAAAGAAATCTGCTTACAATTGTTGAAAGGGAGGTATTTAAGCCTATCTAAATTACAAAGTCCTCTAGCAAATAAAGGAAGCTTAGTAAATAAAGTGTAATGAACACAATGCAAGTTATCACAACCCTCATTTGCCAAAAAATCTGCCACCTTGTTTCCTTCTCTGAATATATGTACCAAAGTGAAAACACCCAAAGCCATCATCTCTTGAACCTCCTTAAGCTTACGATGGATGCGCCAAGGAGTTGCAAAATTCCCATTCACCATGTCTATGATACTTTTAGAGTCCATTTGAATAAGAACCTGGGTCCAATTTTCCCTTAAACAAAACCTCAATCCTTCCGAGAAAGCCTCTAGCACAGCCATCATATTAGTTGCCTCTCCTATGTAAATGGAGAAAGCTCCAAAGAACCGACCATTTCCCTTCCTTACAACATCCCCTATCGCAGCTATACCCGGATTAGCTCTTAAGGCTCCATCCACTTTCAGAATAATTGTATCAGCATAAAATTCTTGCCACCAACAGATCATAATTGTTCTCAAACATGTCACTGCAACACGAGTGCTAGAAAGCTGTCCAAAATTCAGAGAAGGAAAAGCTTCTTTTATACTTAATAACCTGCACAAAGCGACTCTAACAACACCAGAACTAGTACTAGTGATTCCTTCAAAGAAGAATGCACACCTTGCTATCCATATTTCCCTGCATACCAAGGTTGGCAAAATCCTTGCCAATGAGCCCAGCTGCTTATCCATTGCAAACCACTAACCAATATCATCTATGGGGTAGCTAAAACCAAGCTGCCGAGAAAAGAAAGCCCAGACCTCCTTAGCAATTCGGCATTCTTCAAACAGATGCATATAACTCTTCTCATTGTTAAGACAATGGCATGAAGAAGCCAAACAAAATCCCAGCCTCCTTAAACTACTATCAATTGACAGAAACCCGTTCAACATCCTCCAAGCAAAAATCGTCCAAGACAAGGCAATAACTTTATGCAAAACTGAACAGTAGCTGTGACATTAAGTTCACCTTCCAGATGTTGAATACAAGAAGAAATGGAAAATTTGTCTGTGGTGGTAAGCTTCCATATGTGAGTATTCTATCTATTTTGAGCAATAGGGGTACTCACTATTTCTGCCACGAGGTCTGCACTTGCTGGGGAAAAAAATCTCCAACTCCTCCATATTCCATGCTCCATTTGAACGAAAATGATGAATCTTTAGCACTGAATTCTGAACCTCCACTCTAGCTACTAGCTTCCCCAACATCAGCCAATCCTCATGCCACAAGGAGAGGTCTTCTGTAGCAGTAAGAACAGAAATGTGACTTTCTGTAGCCTTTGCTAGTCCCTTTAATCTCTTCCATTCTTTGGAACCTCCAGCGGCCATGCCCTCACCAAGCTGAAAATTATATTTCATCTTAAGAAGCTTCACCCACAAAGAACTCTCTATGTGAAATCTCCACCAAGTCTTATATCCAAAAACCTTAATCAGCAACTGTAAGGAATGAACAGCCAATCCTCTTGACTCAAAAGGCATGCAGACTCGTTGCCAACTACACCATACCCTTTTAAATCCATGCTTTGATCTGCCCCAGAAAAATCGTGCAAATTTCCTCTCCACCTCTTTAATTACTTGAGCTGGAGGATGACATGCTGCAAGGATGTGAGTGATAGTAGAGGTTAAGACATATCTAATAAGGATCACTCTGTCTCCAATTGAAAGCAGCTTCTTCTGCCAACCCGTTATGCGCATATTAATCTTCTCGATAATGGCCTAAAAATACGAGATTCTTGAACCATCAACATAAACCGGACAACCTAAATAGATAATAGGCATAGACTTAATTGGGCATCTCGTAATATCCATCACCAATCTCCTCTTACAAGCTGTTGAAGACTCAGGTAAGTACAACGAACTCTTGTGATAATTGATCAGTTGTCTCGAGGAAGACTAATACTCTCCAAGGAAATGCATTAAATCCACCAGCTGTCACTTTAAACCCCTTGTAAAGATGATCATATCATTAGTGAAGCTGAGATGCGATACCGGATGCCCCTGCCTCTCTAAGTCAAAGTCACCCAAGGATCCCTCAAGTAGCATTCGGTTTAACCCTCTAGAAAGTACCTCAGCTGCCAGAATGAACAAAGAAGGAGACGTCGGGTCTCCTTGGAGCACTCCACGACTAAAGGGAAAGAACCCGCAAGCTTTCCCATTCAACGGGTCTCCTTGGATCCCGTCACTTACTAATACGTAACTTCATAATTAAATATTAAGAATTATATATTACCTTGACACTTAATCGAATCAGTAAATATAAAATTCCAAATACTGAAATATAAGTCTCACGTATACTATTTTTGTTCTAGAGAATATATGCACAATTACAATCAATTAATGAATGAGATTATACAGTTAATTACTATGACACATGATCTAGTCATTTGTCTCCACAAATACTTTTTATGTTTATTCTTATATAGAATGTGATTCTCCATTTTCTAATCTATTAGTATCTTCATACTAATCATAGAGAATAAACATAAGCTAATCTTAACAAATTATTCTTGTTTAAAGAATAATTCAACGATTAGGAATACTATTTAAGTTATTCATATAAAGAGATAATAGCATATTAATTCTTACTCATAAGAATAATATCCCTTAATAAATAATTAAGGACATAGGAAGACAATATAAAACACTTTGTTTATTAATAAGATAATTACATGCTCTAGGGCATACTAATATAACACCCTTGACATAAAATCCGACAACCCCAAATCCAAAAGTACTGAATCAAATTCCTACATATGAGAATTTAAAGGAGAAGAGCCAAAACATTCTGATGAAGTTGGAAAAATATTAGAATCCCCCAGAACCATCCAGGGGCCATTAATAGAATTCAAGAGCAAATTCAATTCGAACCATAAAACCCTTCGAGCAATGTGAGTACTCTTAGCATACACAAATGATCCAAAAAAAAGTGATATTCATGAAGGAAAAAACACCATGGAGAAGCAAATCAGAGTTATGCAAAATACTGAACAACAAAGAATTACTCCAGAATGCCCAAATTATACCAGAGACTTTTGCAGCAAAATGAGAGAAATCAAATAAGAAAACATAATTTACAATCTCGCTAGCATCAACTGGTGTCTCCAGAATGACCAGCAATAAAGGTTTATGAGAGATCAGCAAGTTATGTAGTCCAGAGTGGGTAGCAGAATTTGCTACTCCCCAAACGTTCCATACGATAACCTTATTCATTTGGAAAAAGGCAGTGAAAGCATTGATGCTCTTTCACAACCAACTGAGAGTTAGAACTATAACCTCTGGCAGAAGAGGGAAGATCATATTGCTTGACTGTCTGTTGATCATCAGTAATACGTTGGGATAAAGAATTTTGCACTAGTAGCAAAATTTCTATAGAAGAAATGTCAATGGGCCTCTCTGCATAGACTGGGTCGACACCTTGCTAATACCTGTATGATCTCCATGGTTTGAGATGGTGCGGTCTGAGTTGCTACCGTTTCCGAAACTGTCTCTGCTGATGTTGTGATCTCCAAGGCATCAGAAGAGGGGTTCTGAATATATCTGCGATCAACTTGCATTTCATCGGATTCAGATTCTCTGCTTGACATGAGTGCAGGAGTGCCACCAGAATCATTTATAACATGTAAAGACATCCTATATTTCATGTGTATTTAACTCATATTTTAATAGATTTCTACTGATTATGGGAAATATTTGGAAAAATTTTACAAAATTATAAAAGAATCAAAGTCTGAGTTGAAAGCCGTTTAAAAATAATAAAAAACCTTAAACCTCGGTGGAAGGCTATGCTCAAGGGATCAAAGTCACTAGGTGGATAGTCAAATTTTGACTTGGAATCTACTTTTTTAAAATTCAAATTAGGATGCTAATCATCCGGAGGGAGTCCTTTTTGAATCTAAAACAACAGGAGAGGACTGTTGTTTATGTGGGATTAGCGTGGCAGCGAAGGGATCCCTTTCCACCATTTGCTTAGTCGACTCGGTGGATGGTTGAGATGGGTCCGTATCCTTAGCTTTTCTCAATCTGGAGGTTGCTGATCTGAATTTAGAGCCATTGTGTCTCGCTTAAACCAAACCTTGGGCTGAGAGTCCATCTTCTCCACGGTGTTGCGCTCATGGGGCTTGGTGGGCTGCTTCTGGCAGCATGAAGATTTGGAGTGAAGTTTGCTGCAACTTGTGCAGTAAGGCGACAGATCTTCGGATTGTATTTCTTGCCTAAAACACTTCTCTCCTTGTCCTACCCAAATACGATTAGGATGCTTGTGAAGAAGATTAACTTCCCGCACACCCTAGCCACATTCAGATTGTTGTGTTTGGCAAAGTCCCACATCGGGACTTTAGTAATTCACATGGGAGGAGTTAGGTTATAAAAGAACTCCTCCCCCTCCCTTTGAAAAACATCCCTTCTACAACCCAAAAATTGTATCCTCTTCTATTTTTGG
>JAOXNR010054268.1:0-12829 GCA_028571225.1 Parsonsia alboflavescens | reverse complement strand
TATGATAACTACACCTGCATTTCACTTGGTTCAAAGAAGAACATTACTCTCCCAGAAAAAATTAGTTGTCCCAGACTAGAACTTCTACGTTTGGAAACAACGGGAGTGAAAATAAAGGAAAATTTTTTTGATGGAATGACAGGGCTTAAAGTTTTACTTTGTTATGATGGGTTTAATTCTTGTACGACATCATTGTCATGGCCAACAAATCTTCGGTCTTTGCATTTGGAAAGAACCTTTATACCGCACGATTTGCTAGATGAAATTGGGGAATTGGTGAGTTTAGAAATTCTGGGCGTGTAATATTCTGGAATTGTGACGTTGCCAAAGGAGATTGGGAGATTAAGAAATTGAGGAAGTTAGACCTGAACGATTGTCAAAACCTTGTTAGGATTCCACCTGGTGTGATATCAGGACTACTTCGACTAGAAGAATTGTACATGAGTAGCTTTGACAGGTGGAAAGGAGTAGAAGATACCAATGCAAGCATCGATGAAGTAGCTTCCTTGAAAAATTTGACGACTTTAGAACTTGAAGGAGGCCGCAGCAGCCTAAATTTGCTTCAAGAGTCTGAAAAACTGAATAAGCTGAAGAGGTATCATGTGATCCTCTGTAGTTTAAGTTTTGTTTCAATGATAATGAATGTAAGGAAAACTAAATATTATGGTGAAGTTTTCAAAAATTATTATGATGGAGTTTTCAAAGAAGTTGAGAGATCGATCCATCTCATACTCAGTGAATCAATTTCTTTCACAAATTTCATTCAAGTATTGTTTGACAATGCACAAGAACTTGAACTTGAAGGAAGAGGGCCAACCGAAATAGCCAACAGGTTGTCAACACAGGCTTAAAGATGTTGAGAAATTGGTGCGCAAAGATCAAGATGTGGAGTTTCTCTTTGATTCAATCTCGTGGAATTTTTCTCAAAGTAGAGGTTTTCTTCCTCGTCTGAGTACATTGAATCTTGAAAGTAACTGTGCCCTAAAAGAAATTTGTCATGGAGAACCACCCAGTGGATCTTTCTCTAATCTCACATCATTAAGCATATGGTTTTGTGCGGGTTTGAAGTGCTTGTTTTCTTTCTCCGTTATAGCAATGCTATCGAACTTGAAAGATGTTGTGGTATGGCATTGTGATGGCATTGAAACCGTGTTCTTGGATAAAAACAGGCAATATGGGAAGAATGTAACGATTACATTTCCCAATTTGTCTAAGATCAATCTTCATGAACTATCAAGCCTTCGTGCCTTCTGTGAGGCAAGTGATAATGTTGATGTCATTGAATTTCCTCAATTGCACGAGATGCGTATTCATTATTGTCCAAAGATGGAAGGCTTTTGTCCAGGAGGTGATTCCGATGCTGCCGAACACGATCGATGTAGTTTGTTTGAGCAAAAGGTAGAGAAAATCTGTCCTAATGTTTGGCAATTCTATGGAACTTTTCTTTTCTAATGATGTTGTTGTTTGTCCACAACACACTCCCCTTTTTTTCTCTCTTTTTTTTTTTTTTTTTTCGCAGGCTACTTGCAGTAAATTAAAGAACTTGGTTATTTCGAAAGTTGAAACAGAAGAGCTGTTCAGTAGAAAAATATCCACTGGCAACCTCAATGAACTTAAAAGTGTAGATATATCTTGTTGTTCGAGATTGAAAAGTGTATTTTCCCCTAAAATGTTTAGGGACCTCGTGAATCTTGAGGTTCTATATGTAAGAAGCTGCCCTGAGTTACTAGAAGTAATTTCTAAAGATGATGATGAGAAAGAGGATGGAAGAGCTACCATCAAAGAAACTATTTTCCCTCAATTAAAGCAATTGAGTTTTGAGGATCTACCATTACAAGATTTTGTCATGTCAAGAATGACTTGGAATTACCGTCACTAGAGAGGATGGATCTCACAGATTGTCCTGTGTGGGAGACATTCTGTTTGGGAACGACATATTTTCCGAACTTAGAATCAGCTGATTAGGAGGAGTCTTCAATGGAAAATTTTGAAAGTCAACTCTAATAATTTTATTATTATAAAATATTTGTACTTGTTGTTCTTGCCTTGACTTGCCTTAGTCAGTTCATATTATAATTATAAGTCATTATTGATATAAAATATTTTTCTCTCTTTTTTTCCTAACTTCTTTTCCCTAAGGAAACTTTGAGGGGTAAAAAAAGCTTAACTTTAAAATTAATAGAATCACTAGGAACTCACAAATATTGACGAATAGAGTAGAATTTAAAAAAAATATATCACAGAGATATGATAAGTTATTTATAAAGTGTTATTATATCAGTTTTTCAAATTAGCTTTCAAAATTCATGTACTCATGGTGTTTATGGAGTCATATGTGGTAGAAAAATATGTTTATGGAGCAATATATGCACCGGGGTTCAAGCATAAAACCGGTTTACTATATCAGTCATGTCTTCCAAGGACTTGATATTCGATATTCCGCTTTGGAAAAACATGCATTGGCTTTGTTGGTTACTTCACGAAAGTTAAAACCATATTTTTAAGCCCTTTCTATACAAGTGCTAACAATTGCTTCTATCAGGCACATACTGCACAAGCCCGATATGGCTGAAAGGCTTATGAAGTGGGCGATAGAGTGTTTTGAATTTGACGTCCACTTGCCCCAGAAAGCAATAAAAGGTAAGGTTTTCTTAGATTTTGTTTTTAAATGCACGGTGCCGAGATTCGAACCAAATCTGAAACTAAATTATGAAATAACTCCTTCTCGAGATTGTTGAATTTTGCAAATTGATGAATTAGCTAATCATGCTAGATTTGTTTTGATAAGTCTAGAAGGAAACAGGTTTGCTTATGCGTTAAAATACAACTTTGCCATAAGCAACAATGAGTTTGAGTATGAGGCTTTTCTAGCACGATTGAGTGTCACATTCAACCTCTGCATCTCACATTTTATTGCCAAAACCGATTAACAGCTCCTAGCCTAACATGTTTATGGTGAATACGAGGCAAGGGAAGAAAACGTGCAGTAGGAACAGACCAAAACACAGAAGTTCTTTGATAAATTCAAATACATCAAAGTGGAGCTTCCATCTCCCAAAAATAATGCAAAAGTAGATGTCCTCTCAAAGGTCAAACAAGGAACTCAAATGCTGGAAACTTGGATAGAACCTCTGGAAAGGAAAAGCATTGACCTCCTAGAACTCATGAACAATTATGCGACCTAGCATGGATAACCCCAATTCATCAATACATATTCGATGGAATATTACTTGAAGATCAGGTTGAGGATAAGAAAGTCAGAACCGCATCGTTTAGATACGTTATTGTTGATGGAAAACTTTTCAGGAGAGCATACTTATGGGCACTACTCAAATGCATCACACCGGATGAAGGCAATTATGTTTTAATTGAGGTGCATGAAGGAATTTGTGATGCTCACATCGGAGCTAGATCGTTGGCTCTCAAAGTCTTGAGAACCCGATACTTCTGGCCAACTCTCGAAGAAGATGCTGTCAATTTGGTGAAACTTACTGAAAATGCCAAGTCCATGACAACATACACCATATTCCAGAATCGAGTTGCATTCCTTGAGCAACCCAATTCCCTTTCATCAGTGGGGAATGGACCCTTTCCTAAAGCATCGAAAGGAAGAGAATTCTTGGTTGTTGCTGTAGACTATTTCACAAAGTAGATTGAAGAACCAGCTTTGGTACCTATTATAGGGTGAAAGTGCTCTTTTGGGAAGAAGTCACTGTCCGGTTTGGAATACCACAAATACTCATTACAGATAATGTAAAACTATTTGAAGCAAAAGAATTCCAAGACTTCTTCTCCAAACTGAAAATTGATCACAATTTTGCTTTTGTTGGTTACCCACAAACTAATGGATTAGCAGAAGTATCAAACTGTATCACACTTCAAGGATTGAAGAAAAGGCTTGATGCTGCAAAAGCAAAGTGAGTAGATGATTTGTCCAATTTCCTTTGGTCACATCGGATAACTCCAAATGCTCGAACCAAGGAATCACCGTTCAACTTGTGTTTCGCAACAGATGCTTTAATACCAATAGAGATCGGAAGCTCTTCCCCCCACATCGACTCAATCAAAGAGGAATGGAATGACCAAAAGTTGGTTGAAAACCTTAACTTAGTGGAAGGAACTCCAAATAGAGTTGCTCTCAGATAAATGGTGTACAAAAGGAAGTTGGCAAGTTATTACAATAGGAAAGTTCCGAAACAATAACAAAAGGTTGGCGATCTAGTTCTCTGAAAAAAAGAAAGTAAGTCTACAAAGTGACAACCGGAAACCAGAACTGACTTGGGATTGTCTATATCTCATTGTAAAGATCAACCGGAATGGAAGATATAGATTGTGGGACATGGAAGACGATGATGTATCTAGAACTTGGAGTGCAATGAATTTGAAATTTTTTTTTAATACCAATGCATGAACCCGGATATCTGCTGTAACTTTCCTCATCCAACAATTCGCTTCAGTCAATGAAATTAAGTTCCTCACACAGTGTTTTTACGTAGATATCTTTAATTACTTTCTTTGATACCGCAACAACAATCAAGTAGAACATATAAAGTGAGACAATGAAATTAAATCGGAACAACAATTGTCATTTGATATATCAATAAAACGTTACAAAAATCCAATATACCCTAATCAAATAAAGGGCAGAGATGCATATCTAAACAAAAATAAGTGCATCGCACTATCACAAAAGAACATAAAAACAAGATGTTCTGGAAACTAGACCAGATTTGAATTTTCCTCGTCGGGAGCCAATTGAGTTGATGCTAACGAATTTAAAGTAGCCTGAGGAGTTAAGAAGTTGGTGGGATCCGACCCAGCCCCAACCCCCTCAGTAGCACCCTCAACTACAAAACTATATGGATTGTCAACTTCTAGATCTGAAACTTGCTCAAGTGAACCGAAGGTACAACATATCTCCGGAATTTGAAAGTTTGCATCCCAAGGCAACGGATGTTTAGATGACTTATCCATGATGGTGCTGATATGGTTGGACGGTTCATAGGCTATCTCTTTCTCCTTCAAATCATCTATCACCATCTCTATAGCTCCTTCGACAATGGTGAAGGACAACCTTGACCACATATTCCGGAACTTCTCATGTTTATAGAAGTAACCCTAGTACTTCTAGCTCCATGGTAGGATTAAGGATACCCTCCCCCTACAAGCTTTGCTTCTCTTTTCCTCCTGCAGCTAATTTCTCAGAAAGTCCTTTATTTTTCATCTCTAATTGCTGGATCTCTGTGCCTTTAGCCGCAACCTCATCCTCTAGAGCTTTCACCTCCTCTTCGACTTTGGACACCTTCTCCTTTGTGGCAATCGCCCTTTTATCTGAATCTCTCTTCTCTGAAGCTAGTGCATCGCACTGGACTTTCAGCTCTGAAGTCCATTGATACAGTTCAAAGTTAAACATTGCGGACTGCAAAATAAAAACATCTTGGTAAATTAATAAGGGAAAAAAAAAAGCTAGCAAAATAGCACAAAAGAAATTGTGAAAACAAAACCGGATTACCTGGCAACTGCGGAACAAAGAATTCTGATTCACATCATCCATAGGAAAAGTCCATACTTGATCTTGTTCTTTGGGAGGCAATACATTCCGGAAGACTTCTAAAGCCTTAGTGTTGCTGAGCATCCGGTCGTTCTCCCGGATGTTCCACCCCAGGACATAAATTGCTCTCTTATTCTCCGGAACTGATTCCAATACTTCCACCTCACTCGGAACGCCCTTTACCCCCTTTTGCCTCTTCACTCTTTCTTCCTCCAGGTGATCCTACTTTCTCTTCAGGGTGCTATCACCCGTAGTGGGGATCACCAAACCTTCAGTGCCAGGGGTCTTTAGCAACTCGAACTTTCGTGCAAGCCTTGGCGGAAGTTGCCTCTTTTTAGTAATGGATTGCTTGACAGGCTGTTTTTCAGAGTTGAAGCCTTAGACCCTCGTGCCTTATGTCCTCCAACTTTGGATACGACCTTCCTAGCTACATCATCTTTCTTTGCCACATCACCCCTCATGGCTGGATCATCTTTTTCTGGAAATTGACCCGGAACATAAAATAAACCTTACATACCTATCACAAAGTTGTAAGACTTGTTCATTGGGACCTTGATCATAATTTCATAGGCAAGAATCTTACCCGGAATAGATTTTTTCAGCTAGCTGACTTTCAACAAAGAAATGCCCATGCTCATTGCAAAGGATTTTCCTACGATGCCAAAGCAAAACATATTAGATTTGACAGTTAGACACTTAGCGAAAGCAATGACAAACAAACACATACTTAAGTCAACAATATTAAACTCAGCCCGGTCATTGATTCCACCGAACTTCAAGAGGTCCGAACTCCAGTGCTCACCCACCTTCGCTTCAAAACCAAATTGAGCAATCTTATTCATCTCCGTATTCTAGCTATCCGCTTGATAGGGAAATTTATTGTTCATAGATTAAGGTTGCTCCAAGGGAACATTATCTCCAGGGAACTAGAATTCCTAACACAACAAAACTCCATTTTCCACTCATGAATAGAGCTAGGGAACTCTATCAATCCTGGAGCCCCCCTTGGCCGAATAGTATAGAAGAAACCCCTCCCTTCTTGAGTTTTCTGTTTTTGGCCAACAGAGAAAAAGGCCCTCCACAACTCTAAACTAAGTGTTGCACCGCAAATCCTAGCAAACAAAATTAGGGCTACGGTACTCCAAACAAAATTTGGACTAAGTTGTCCCAACTAAATCCTAAAAAACATAAGGATTTCTATAAACAAAGGATGAAGCAATAGTCTCAGTCTTGCCCAAAATTGAGTCGCAAAACAAGTGACACAACTAGGAGGAGTTAAATGGATCCTATCCTTTTCCCCTGGAACCTCAATCTCAAATTCTGCAAGAATCTCATACTTCTTCCTAAAATTATCCTTATTACCAAAGTTACTAATTGCTTCATGATATTGCGGTGTAACTGGATCACTCCTTTCATCACACCCTAGCACTGATGTTGAGCAGCCCTTGCCTAAATCGGACCCTGATACTCATCTGCCAGGCTATTATCATTGTCATTGCACCTAGGAAAGTCTATAACCAACTCCCCAATTCCATACCTAACAACATGGGTCATAGTCCCAGAATCATCAGTATCTTTAAATTCCCCAATCCTAGTTGGTTCGCCAACACTAACCCTGGAACTAGACACTACCTTTAGAAGAGAACGACGCCCTGGGTTCCACCCTATATAGATTGACTGTCATTGCAAAGTTATCTCCAACCTTTGCATCTGGATCATTTATCAAATGCCTAATCCCAAGGCTAATATTCCCTGAATCTTCCCCAGACATATACTCATCTGAAACGGTTTTGGACTTAGACATCTTCAAACTTAGAAACACTTGGAACAAAATGAACGAAGGGAAAAAGGATCAAAATCAGTACATGAAGCCATTGAAATCTAGTTGATGAAGGACACGAAAATAAACTTCGAGAGTTGGAAAAAGCTAGAAACTTTACCTACAAATCGGCACCTAAATGCAAAAAAAATGAGGCATTAGGTCGAATATTAAAACCCCAAAACCAACAAATACAGAATCACAAAAAAGAAAAATTAAATGATTGCCAAATGAGCCATGTGTGGTAGAAATTAAACACTTTGCCATATATCCCATAAGAAAACCTGCAATAGTTTTAGTGGCAAAAAACTAGTAAAGAAGACTTGTGCCGTAACACGTGTAGATTGGCATTTAGGGAAAAGTGCAGCGTCATACTCCAGAAGATTACGGGGGGAAAAAAAGAAAAGAAAAATGTGTAACTATGAATGAAGATTACGGGCATTGTTGATTTGGGGTTTGAATACTAATTATCAATGCCCTTCCGTTACAACTGTTTTATTTATACTTGTTGTGCCTGAGTATTTTAAAAAATGAGAAAAGGAAACTTCATTCAATTGAAGAAATTAACAATATTTATTTAAATAGAAAGTAATTTATTGTTTTAATTCATTTAATGGTTTAATTTTTAATTGAAAGGATTTTGGAGGAAGTGATGAAAAATTAAGTTGAATCGAAAATATTTTAATAGGTTGTAATAATACAAGATATAATATAACTAAGTTACTTATAAATTAAATATTTAAAATAAAAGGAGAAGAAGCTACCTTAATGATTAAAAAAAAAATAATGTGAAAGGTACTCCATTTGACGAAAATATAGATCGTTTTAATTTTTTTTTTTTTTTGATAAATATAAGGATATAAAAAATAAAAATTGACTCATTTAAAATACCATAAAACCCTTCAATCCTCAAATATTAAATAATATTAAGAAAATTGACAATATAGGTTCAATTTTCCACCCATTAGACTGATGAGGCACTCGTTGCAACGTAGGTTCCCTGGGCGGCCATTTTAATGAATTACTTAGATTTACCGTTAGACTAATAAAATAAATGTCATTCAAGGATTTTTAATCATTATATTATGTATTTTAATCTTACCCTCATTTTGAATTGCACATCCAAATCATCTTTTTCTTTTCTCTTTTATTTTCTCTTTCCTGCTCTCTCATCTCTTCTTCATGCGAATAGGGATGTGTAAGTGTAGTTAAGTATCAATGAAAAATGTTTAAAAAAAAATAATTTACAAAGAAAGGATAAAATCGATAATTCAATCATACTTTCTATATTGAAATATGTAAACGACAATTATTTTGAAAAATCTAATTGTTTTGCATATTTAATAATCATCATGCCACAACGGGTAACCATTAGCTGATACCTAATTTTTAAGGATTAAAAAAGGGAAAGAAAAACAATGGTCTGAGAACATCTTTTATTATTTTAATGACCCTCATTTCCAATAGGTTTAAAAGGATTATTTTTTCAGGGTTTTATTATAATGTATAAGAAGGGTACCAACAAAAGTCAAAGAAAGATGGGGATGTAATCACCTGAGGGGAAGATTACTTACTGTGCTTAAAATTCTTATAAAAGATTACTTTGCCTGACCAACATCACTTACTTTTGTAAGAATTTTATAAAAGATTCTTATAAAATTCTTCAAATATATTTGTTCATCAAATATATAAAAGATAAAATATTATATATTTTATGAAAAAATATATCTACCCCGGATAAAATTATGAATTATTCCTTAATTGTTCGTGAGGAAAGAGAGTCACTTGTAAAAATAAAGAGGGTAAAAAGTAATTTTAAAATAAGGAAATCATCAATCCATTAGAAAAGGGGAGTGAGAAATGCCGACATGGAGGGGCAGAGGTTCCCCTCCTCGTATGCCTCCAACCAATCAACGTAAATGTCACATTTACTCCCTAATTCACTTCTCCTCCTCTAATATTTCTTTTTTTCACTCCTTCCAAGCAAGTACTTAGGTCATAATTTTACATGAAAAAATACAGAAGTCGATGAGTTATTTAATAATGTAAAATCGTTCACGTACAAGAAAATAATATGTACCTTCTTAATGTTTTTTTAAATTTTAAGATTTTTTAAATTAAAGAAATTAGATAAATTTTTATTATACAGATGAAATTATTCAAAGAGAGGTAAAAATTAAAGTTTATGTATTTATATATATATATATATATATATATATAGAGAGAGAGAGAGAGAGAGAGAAAATGACATGCACCTTCAATAAAGTTTGTTCTCTTGTGTCCGACTTTGAATAGAATTGAAGTTGTAAATGATGTGCCTGTGAATGCCCCTCTTGATAGAAGGGAGGTAGGAAGACCACGAGAAAGTCGATTCCCCTCTCAAAGTGAACAACATCGTCAGAAGAAAGCATGCAAAATATAGTATCTCTAGGGTTTTGTTTATCTTTTTATAGTATAATATATAAAATATATTTTTTAGAAAATATTTTTATTGAAAATTTTATTTTTTTAAAAAATAAAATCAGATGTTGATCGTTGGAGATTTAACCGTACACTCCTTAACATTAAACTCTCTCTCTCTCTCTCTCAATATATATATTTATATACATAAATAAATATATATATATATATTTTTATATATATATATATATTTATATATATATATATATGTTTAATGCTATGGAGTTCACCAATGCACTTTTAAGTGTCTAATAATCAAAGTTTCAGCCCATTTGGTCCTACATATTTGGAACAAACTATACTCCCACAATTTTTTTTCAGCTGTGTGGTCCTACAAAAGTCGATGAGTTATTTAATAAAGTAAAATCGTTCACGTACAAGAAGATAATATGTACCTTCTTAACGATTTTTTAAATTTTAAGATTTTTTAAATTAAAGAATTTAGATAAATTTTTATTATACAGATGGAAGGATTCAAAGAGAGGTAAAAATTGATGTTTATATATATATATATATATATATATATATATAGAGAGAGAGAGAGAGAGAGAGAGTGAGAATGACATATGCACCTTCAATAATGTTTGTTCCCTTGTGTCCGACTTTGAATAGAATTGAAGGTGTAAATGATATGGCTGTGAATGCCCCTCTTGATAGAAGGGAGATAGAAAGACCACAAAAAAGTCGATACCTCTTTCAAAGTGAACAACATCATCGGAAGAAAGCATGCAAAATATAGTATCTCTAGGGTTTTGTTTATCCTTTTATAGTATAATATATAAAATATATTTTTTTGAAAATATTTTTATTGAAGAAAAATAAAATCAAATGTTGATTGTTGGAAATTTAACCGTACACTTCGTAACATTAAACTCTCGCTCTCTCTCAATATATATATATATATATATATATTTATGCTTAATGCTATGAAGTTCACCAATGCACTTTTAAGTGTCTAATAATCAAAGTTTTAGCCCATTTGGTAGTACATATTGGATCAAACTATAGTATGATCCCATGATTTTTTTTTCAGCTGTTGTGGTTTCTTAACATATTATGGACAGCCATTATGGTCCCTTAATATATTACGGATAGTCATTTTGGTCCCAACTACCATTTTCTTTTAGCAGAATAGTCATTGGAACGGTCATTTTACTGGTATGAAATAACTTTTCAGGTGCAAAATTGGCCATCTCATTCTTGCTACTCAAAATCCAACCAACTCAAGGGTTGTGAATAAATTTTGGTTGTCCAGTTAATTTATTTGGGTTTGCTAATTTAAATGCATCTAATTTTAGTTTTTTGTTAAAATGGATTAGTTAGATTTTGAACAGTAAGGATGGTATTGACAATTTTTCTCCTAAAATGTTATCGCATGCCTATAAATGACTAGTTACGACTACTATTTTGTTGAAAAATAGTAGGTGAGACTGTAATGGCTGCCCATAAAATGTTGAAGGATCATAATGGTTGAAAATAAATATCATTCAAGGATTTTTCATCACAATTAAGATAATCATAATATTATCCATTTAGGACAAGTATGCCCCTCATTTAATTTTACCCCCATCTTGAGTTGCACATCCAAATAGTCATTTTTCTTTTCTCCTTTATTCTCTCTTTCCTGCTCTCTCATCTCTCCTTTATGTGAATAGGGATGTGTAAGTGTAGTTAAGTATCATTGAAAAATGTTTAAAAAATATATCTATATTTACAAAGTAAGGATAAAATCAATAATTTAATCATACTTTCTGTAATGAAATATGTAAACGACAATTATTTTGAAAAATCTAATTGGTTTACATATTTGATAATCATCATGCCACGAAGGGTAACCATTTTCCAATCAGGGAGGATTCAGTGTGTATATATATTTTAAGGATTAAAAAAAGGAAAGAAAAACATTGGTGTGAGAACATCTTTAATTATTTTAATGACCCTTATATTCCAATAGGTTTAAAAGGATTATTTTTTCAGAGTTTTATTATAATATATAAGAAGGGTACCAACAAAAGTAAGTAATCAAATGAAGGGAAGATTACTTACTGTGCATAAAATTCTAATAAAAGATTACTTTGCCTGACAAACATCACTTACTTTTGTAAGAATTTTATAAAAGATTCTTATAAAATTCTTAAAATATATTTGTTCATCAAATATATAAAAGATAAAATATTATATATTTTATGAAAAAATATATATACTCCAGATAAAATTATGAATTATTCGTTAATTGTTCGTGAGAAAAGAGAGTCACTTATGAAAATAAAGGGGGTAATCATCAATCCATCTAAAAATGGGGGGTGAGAAATGCTGACATGGAGGGGCAGAGGTTCCCCTCCTCGTATGCCTCCAACCAATCAACGTAAATGTCACATTTACTTTCTAATTCACTTCTCCTCCTCTAATATTTCTGTTTTTCACTCCTTCCATGCTAGTACTTAGGTCATAATTTTATATGAAAAAATACAGAAGTCAATGAGTTATTTAATAATGTAAAATCGTTCACGTACAAGAAGATAATATGTACCTTTTTATCGATTTTTTAAATTTTAAGATTTTTTAAATTAAAGAATTTAGATAAATTTTTATTATACAGATGGAAGGATTCAGAGAGAGGTAAAAATTGATGTTTATATATATATATATATATAGAATGGCATATGCACCTTCAATAAAGTTTGTTCCCTTGTGTCCGACTTTGAATAGAATTGAAGGTGTAAATGATGTGACTGTGAAAGCCCCTCTTGATAGAAGGGAGGTAGGAAGACCACAAGAAGGTCGGTTCCTCTCTCAAAGTGAACAACATCTTTGGAAGAAAGCATGCAAAATACGGTATCTCTAGGGTTTAGTTTATCATTTTATAGTATAATATATAAAATATATATTTTAAAAAATATTTTTATTGAAGATTTTTTTTTTAAAAATAAAATCAGATGTTGATCGTTGGAGATTTAACCGTACACTTCATAACATTAAACTCTCTCTCTCTCTCTCTC
>JAOXNR010054267.1:0-12829 GCA_028571225.1 Parsonsia alboflavescens | reverse complement strand
CTATTTAAATCAATTTGGACCTTATTGCATGTTATGCTAATATGTATAAAATTACTTATTAAGATTATAGTCTTTTTTACACTTTTCTCAAAAAATGATAGCCTTTTTGGGCAAAAATCCCAACAGCAACAACCACTTTATCACTCATTTGATTCAACCTCGGAGGGTTGAGGAGTAATATTATTTTATTGAGAGAAATATGACAGTGGAGTATCCACTTAGTTCCTCAAAATTTACTTTTACATGGATTGTTACTTCCACTATTTTTCCATTATTTAGGAATCTAGTATTATCAATTTCAATTTATTCTTGTATTATGGCTAGTGTAATAAGTTCCATATCTCTTAGACTTTCTGTAGATAATCAACAAAATACCCGAAAACAGTCTTTGGATCCAACCTTTTCTCATATAAGTTTGAAGATTCTTAAGTTGCTCTATAATCCAAATATGTAATGACTTAAACTAGGTTCTATATTAACTCATAACTCAAAAGTGTTTTGGAATCACCTTATTAGGAACCCTTTTCAAGATATACATTACGACTCTTAAATATTTTTCCCATAAAAAAAATAGACAAAGTTGGATAATTTACATATATCCCTAACCATTTCTATATAGGTACTATTTTTTGCCGTTTGGCAATACTATTATACAGTAGCGTACCTAATGCCACTTCAATCTTTGACGTTTTTCCCAATTTTCTCTCAATCTCTGTTTTGGCACTTCAAGGATGTCAATGGCTTGAGACTTAATAGGTCAATAATAAAGGTGGTATAATACCTTATCCAATTAAAGATGGAACAAAGAAGGATTTCAAAATTTAGTATGAAGTATGGATTAACTCAAGGAACTCATTAACTTTGTTTTGACAACTTTCTTAATATATTTGGTTTGCATTCCTTTAACGAAATCCACACATTTGAAAAATTAATGAAGTCTAGATTTTTTTGAAATTCTATTATTCACTAATCTCTTAATTCCTTTCTTGGAGAAGTGCTCCAATCTTTTGTGCAACAAGAAAGAAGATCTTTCGTTAATTTGATCGCATATGAAACTAATATTTTAATGTAGGAAAGTTTGTGCAAATTCATGATGCAAAATAATTTTCTATAAACCATAATATAAAATTCTAGAACTAACAAAATTGACATAAAACTAAATAAAACTAAATATCCTTAAATATTTAATACGGATCATAATCAAACACCTAAAAATCAAAGGTACTTAAAACGTGTTCAAAAGATCTATGTGATATCCATTCTCTAAGATCAAATGATATGTACAAAAATTATCACTTTTACTTGAAAACAGTTCCTTATAGAGAAATCTTTTGACTTTCCTTTTATTTCAGGTTGTAATAAGTCCGTATATTATATTTGTAGTATGAATCGTTGTCTCAAAATTAATCCACCAAATAGTTAAAAGAAGTCAAACAAGATTTGATTCGCAACAAACATAAGAAGCATTATTATCCTTCTTTTTATAACAAATCCTTACTCTTGTTCCAATCCTTCTTCATATATCTCTTTATTGCCACAAAATTAGCATTTAACAGTGATTTTCCCATCATGACTCTCATTATTTTCTTTTTTGGAAACTTTCATTTGGGCTTTCCTTTGCTTTTCATGACATTTTGAGAAGAAAAATGATTTCCTTCCTATCTTAACATCACCTCCTCTTTAATACTCATATGAGTTAGCTCTTTCAAAGTCCACTAATCAGTAATAGTGTTATATCAAAATTTTGAATGAACTAAATTGAAAAAGGGAGAACGTGAAAAATAACTGTTCTAAAAAAGACTCATTTATCTCCATACTTAATGCCCCAAGTTGAGCAATTTTTTATGTCATATGAGGAATGTGTCCTTAAATCCTTTTTAACCATCATATTTAATGGTTAATTTACTCATAACTGTACTCACATGTGACTTATCAAACTTTAAAAGTTTCATTTAGAGCATTTAAACCTTTCAATGCCACTTCATATTGCAGTCCGAAGGTTTTTGATATTGAAAGCTATAATCATCCTTGTAAATATAAGGTTAGTCTATTGGACCTGTCCCAAATTTTTTCAGCCTCATTTTATTCCTTAGTATTTCTATCAAAAATTTTAGAGACTTTTAGTTTAATAAAGCAGGCTTTAAGATCCAAGAGACTTAACAAGAATTAGACTGATAAGTCTTTCCAATAATAAATTTTTCCCATCAAAAGTCATTAATTCGAGGGACATTCACCATACAAAGGAAGAATATTTTTTATAAACTTCAAGAATCTTTAATGTAGAATTAAATTCTATAATGAATTATTGAACCGATGATATCACTTTAGTTCCTCCTTTGGGTGAAACCTCAGCATATCTAATATTCACCTTCTTTAAGTTTTAGGCTTAACTTAATTTGCATGCTTAAAATGTTACCTTTGGATATCCATTTAAATTTAATTAAAAGTAAATCATCCTAACTAGATCATAACACAATCTCCTGATTATGACTACCATTGCGAATATTATTGTACTTTTATATCACCCCTTGATGACAATACTTTTATGTAGTTTTATAATTACAAAGCTCACCAATTCGAGTCACTTTGGCAACTAGGAACAATATAAAAATAAAACTAACCAATAATATTTCTCCAAAATACTGTAATTTTATTATGGATATCACATAATTGCATAATAATAATTATCATAAAAATAGTAATACGATAACAAAAATTATAACAATAATTGGGAAGAGAAAATTGCCCAAGATCACAATTAACAAATTTAAATGTATCAAAACTCAATTCCCAAAATAAAGACATCCTCTACACCATGTCATGTAAGGATAAGTTTCGCATAGGTTCAGGAAAATCAGAAAAGTCCATAAAATAAATAAATAAAGTATAATATAATAGGCCAAAACAATAAAGGTCCATTGAACTAGCCATGAACCATCGACACAGAATTTTGGCACATACAAACAATAGAGGTCTCAAATAACTTCTTCAAGATACGAAAACATGAAATTACAACACAAAATGCCTCAACAACCACAACGGTCTCGACAATAAAGTATAAACCATATGTACCAAATTAATATCCACACATTTTTGGGCCTAAATCTGAACATGCCAAAACCAAAATTCCATCCAGCGTCGATTAAGAGCAAACATATGGAGCACTGAATGTAGATTCAATTTGATAGCAAGAAATAATTACGACATCCTCAACATCACAACTCACAATTGGTTGCATAAAATATTAAGATAAAAGATCAAATCTTTAAAAATTAATTTCAACAAAATTCTTGAAATTAAAAATAAATACCATAAATCTTGTTCTTAAGCCATTATAAGAACTTGAATTAAAACTATACTCCAACATGGTTCTTAATGCCTAATAAGAACTTGATTCAAAGCCATTATTCGAAATAATTCTAAATGCATGATAAGAAACTAGCTCTTATATCAATTGTAAGAAAATTTAATGCGAAAGCAATGATTTTATACCCATCAAATAATACGGGTATAAGATGCATACATTTATAAGAAGACATTGATCAAAGAAGTTGATCTCTAAATTTGGGAACTTTCATTTGAATATCGAACCTCCTTGGATGATTTCCCTTTATTAACGTTAACCTTAATCGAAAAACTGCTTCTCATCTCTTTCTACTCTAATGCAGAGTCTTGAAAAGACTTTAATCGATGAAACATCAGTGAAATAAAGGATAGACCCTGTTCTTTTATAGATGGGAATAGAGGGTCAATCTTTATCACGTTAGGAAACGAGAAAATAGGAATTAAATAAGGAATAGGAAACTCTAATTCATCACAATAAATTCTCTAAACATTATATCCTACTAAACAAATAATATTGGGCTTCTATTAATTGACTTTTGAATCTAACAAGGACTAGACTAGTGGGCCACAAATTAAATATGGGTTTTACACATAGATTCTTCTTTACTGGTAAATTAATCTCTCTCTTCTTCCTTGTAATTCTGGGTTTTTTGTGCCTTAATTTGGTGAACTAGTAAAAAATTGTATAGAAGAAGGTGCTTGTTTATTCTTGCACAATGGATGACTGAATGAGTTTGCTCAATCTCTACTTAACGTACCATTTATTCATTGACCTTCTCAACTCTGTGGGGGCATAGACTCCGAAGTCTGTACTAAATTAATTTATCTGCAAACTGTCCCAGGATATGACGCAGCAGGTGTGGTGGTGAAGGTGGGAAGCAAAGTAACAAAATTCAAGGAAGGAGATGAAGTATATGGAGGCATAAATGAACATGGTTTGACAAACCCAAAGCATTTCGGCTCCTTGGCTGAGTATACGCTGTTGAAGAGAAATTACTAGAATTGAAGCCCAATAATCTGAGTTCTGCACAAGTCGCTAGTTTTCCTCTTGCCATTGAGACCACATATGAAGGTCTTGAAAGAGTAGAGCTCTTCACTGGCAAGTTTATTCTTGTTTTGGGAGGTGCTGGTGGGTTTGGACCACAAACAATTCAGGTATCACTTTCTCCTTTAAAGAATTCAATTTTGAACGAAATAAGGGAATATAATTCATGTGGATATACCTTTCATTATCTAATTAGAATCAACCTTTCAATCAAATGCAAGGCATAGGGTTTTTCTTATTCATTCATCATTTATCCAATATTCATTTCATTTGGGTTCGTGCTGACTGGGCAATCGACTATCACAAGGACAATATTGAAGATTTACCAAAGAAATTTGATGTGGTATACAATGCTGTCGGTAAGAAATTAACAAGAATTTATGGGGACAATTATTAAAACTCATTTTCACTTCGCCTCACTAAAAATAATAATAATACAATTTAATATTTGTATCTGTTAAAAAAAAAAAAAAAAAATTTACCAAGGTTAACAGAGAAGGTTGTAAAGGCAGTGAAAGAAGGTGGGCGTCTAGTGTCAATCCTTAGGCCCTTGTCTCCTCCATATATTGGTTTTGTGCTCACCTCAAATGGAATGATGTTACAAAAACTGAAACCTTTCTTACGAATTGATGGTGATCCATCGCCTACGATACCAGCTGGTCCTATCACAAGATCTAGGGCAACCAAGTTAAGAAAAACATTAATCACATTTGTGCAAGGAAGAGAAGAAATGCTAGACTTTACAACAATTTTTGAGGAATAATCTTCAATGGCGGATGAACCAAGGAAGGAACTCAACTTGTGGGTGATAGAGGATATCAAGGAGGAGTGAACAATCAAGGAAACAAGCCTTGGGAAGCATTGGAAGTCAGGCTGGACAAGCTGGATAGAATTGGCGGAATCTGTCCAGAATTTTCAAATCTAGTCCTCTGTTTTTTTTTTTTTTTTACAGCTTTGTAATCTTGACTATAGTTGGACTTTTCCACTTATAGTTAGGTGCTTTCTTTATGTTTTAAACTATCTTAAGGTGGTAAATTAAGTCCCTAATCCTAATAGGGGCTGAGCCTATAAATAGTCTATCATTTGCGTTGCATTTCAAGAATTAACTCTACGAAAACTTTTTCAGCAAATTGAATGAATTCCTTATGGATTCAAGAGTGACTTGACCGAGAGTTCTATCTAAGGCTCTTCTAGGGTTCTTAGTTAAACTTTATAGTTCTCAATACTTGGTTAGGGTAATTGAGTTGAGTTGAAGGGACTCAATCCATTAGATTATATTGGAAGACATTATGGTCAATGGTTCTATCTTGAATCTCTTGCATGAAGTCGAATCACAATTTGGTTTGGTTGAAATTTTGGATTTGATGAATGATGAATTCCTTTCAAATTTGAGATATCAGAGCCCAAGGTTTATTCATCAAGAGGTTTGCCTATCCTTCATTTGCTTTCTTGTTTAAGTGTTAAGATCATGCTGTTTCTTTGAAATCTATATGATCTTATGTGTTTTGTATTTGTTCCTTATATTAATCCTAGTTTCTTCATGAGATCCTTAATGGAATTGTGTCCTAGATATGAAAATCAAGGCCAATTCAATTTGTTTGTTGAATCTACTCTTTCTCCTTCTCAGTAGAATTGAAAAAAAGGTACAAAAAAGAAAGAAGAGAAAAGAGATATCAAAGAACTCCAAAGCAAAAAAAATCTATAAAAAAAAAACAAAAAAAAATCTAGAAAATTCGAATGAGATTGGGATGCAAATTGTGAAGTTGAATTCTATTGTTATGATGTTTAACTTGTTGGAAAGAGCTTGAAATATGATATACTACATCGAATTGTCAATTTTCCAAGTTGAATTGTGAAGTTAGGACACTTGACCGACTGAAATTATAGAAATTTTGGATCACAAATTTTTTATCCTCAAGGTGTTTGCTAGATTGCTTTTCATCTCTTTCTTATTGGATTCTATTTTTTGATCATTTGCCTTGTGTTCATTGACCATTTTCTTTGAAACTCTTATTTCTTTGAATCTTATAAGTTGGAAGATATGAATTACTTGTTTTGAGTTGATTACCCTGTTAAGTCATTGTCTACTTTTGGAGTTGCATTAAGAACTTAAAGAAGTGTTAAATGAGGAACAAGGCTAAGGGGGTGAGCACATTAAGGTAAGGAAAAGCCAATCTAAGAGTGATACACAAGTGGTGTAGGATATACGAATTTTCCATTTTGGTTTTTTGAATTGTAACTACCCTTATGTCGAAAAAAGGTTCAAATGTATCAATTTCTTCTAATATAGGAGAGGACAATGCTGCAATGTCATCCATAAATGAAGTCTTACAAATAATGTCTTTGGAGTTGGGATCAATTATGAAGGACATGGGATCCATGAGACAAGATCTTGGTACAAGGATCATTAGAGTTGAAGAGAGGGTGAATACATTTGACATTCAACTAGACCCTAATAAAGCTGGCCGAAATCAGTTTTAGCAAGGAGGCAAGGGAAGAAGAGGTAATGTGCAAAGGGTACAACCAAGAGGAAGAGTTCTTCGACAACAACTTGATGAAGCATTTGATGAGGAAGAAGAAGAGTGGGAACCGCAGCATGAGGATGATTACCGAGAGCCAAGGAGAAGAGATACAAACATGGGAAACATTAAGCTAACCATTCCACCATTCAAGGGAGGACATGATCCGGAAGCATACCTGATTTGGGAGAGCTTAATGTACGTATTTGATTGCTATGACTATCTGGAAACTAAGAAAGTGAAGTTGGCAATTGTAGAATTTTTGGATTATGCACTTATTTGGTGGGAACAATTGATGATCACCAAGAGGAGGGCTAGAGAACCTGCTATTGCTACTTGGAATAAGCTAAAAACAGTCATGAGAAAGAGATTTGTTCCAGCTTATTATCATAGAAAGCTTTACCAAAAACTTCAAACTGTTCAACTAAGTTCCCAGGGTGTTGATGAGTATTACAAAGAAGTGGAATTAGCCATCATGAGAATCAACATTGAGGAGGATGAAGAAGCTACAATTGCAAGGTTTCTTTGTAGATTGAATAGACAGATAGCTGTCAAGGTGGAGATTTGTCAATTCTATCAACTATAAGATGTGGTGGACATAGCCATCAAGATTGAGAAGCAATTAAAGAACAAGAGGAGTTCAAGTGGAAGAACTTACAGCTCACAAAGCTATGGAAATTCATCATCTGAGGCTACAAATACTTGGCTTAAAAAAGCTGAAATGGCTCCTAAATTTCTAGAAAAGGAGGATGGTTTCAAGCCTAAGTATCAAGAGAATAAGGGACCTCAAGGAGACAAAGGAAAGGGTCAACTTCCACCCTTCAAGGCTAGAGACAATAAGTGCCACAAATGCCAAGGAATCGGTCACTATGCCAATCAATGTCTTAACAAGAGGAACATCATCTTGACCAACAAAGGCATGGTAGAATCGGGTAGTGAGGGAGAAGAGGAAGAAGCCATGGCTGAAGGTGAAGAGCAAGGGGATGAATTTTATCCTAATGAAGGAGTTTATGAACAAATGTATACGATTAGGAGGGTACTTAGCACACAAGCTAGTGAGGAGGAGGACTTGCAAAGGGAAAACTTATTCCATTCAAGATGATTGATACAAGGACATTGTTGTAGTGTCATAGTGGATAGTGGTAGTTGTGTGAATGTTGCAAGTTCATATTTGGTTGAAAAGATGAAATTGCCATGCCTAGACAACCATACAAGCTTCAATGGTTGAATGATAGTGGTGAAGTGAAGGTTGGAAAGCAAGTGAGAATTTCATTTTCCATGGGAAAGTACCATGATGAGGTGCTTTGTGATGTGGTGCCTATGCAAGCAACACAGTTGTTACTTGGAAGACCATGGCAATATGATCGGAAGGTGATATATGTTGGTTTCAAGAACAAATAAAATTTGGAATTTGATGGAAGGAAGATACATTTGAGCCCTTTAAAGCCTCATGAAGTTTACATGGATCAAAGAAAATTCTTGAGAGAATGAAAGAATTTTATGAAGAAAAAGAAATGAGAGAAAATGAGTGCAGACCGAGAGAGAGTGAGAGGAAAAAAATTGACAAATAAAGGACTGAAAAATTTGGAGAGAAAACAGAAAAGCTAGACAGAAAAGAGAGTGGAAAAAACAAGAGAGAAACCGAGAGGAAAAATGGAGAGAAAATGAGTTTTTATGCAAAAGAAAGAGATGTGAAGAGTGCTTGTATGAGCTTCAAGCCTTTAGTCTTACTTATGTATAAACATTCATTGCAATCTACTGTTTTTAATGATGAAACTAACTCCCCTCTTCCTAGTGAAGTTTGTTCTATTTTGAAGGAATTTGAAGATGCGTTTTCGGAAGAGCTTCGACAAGCATTGCCACCAATGAGAGGGAATGGCAATCAAATAGATTTGATTCCGAGAGCTCCATTACCTAACAAAGCACCCTATGGGACCAATTCGGATGAGACTAAGGAGCTACAAAGATAAGTAGAAGAGCCCCTTTCCAAAGGCTATGTTAGGGAGAGTTTGAGCCCTTGTGCAGTACTGGTTTAACTTGTGCCCAAGAAGGATGGAACATGGAGAATGTGTATTGATTATTGATCGATCAACAAAATTACTATAAAGTGTCGCTTCCCTATCCCTGGATTAGATGACATTTTTGATGAATTAAGTGGCAGTACATGCTTTTCTAAGATTGACTTAAAAAGTGGCTATCACCAAATTCGCATGAAAGAAGGAGATGAATGGAAAACCGCCTGTAAAACAAAACATGGCTTATGATGCCTTTTGGATTCACAAATGCACCTAGCACTTTCATGAGATTAATGAATCAAGTTCTTAGGGATTGCATAGGGAAATTTGTGGTAGTCTACTGTGATGATATTTTGGTTTATAGCAAGAGTATACATGGATATGCTAGTCACTTGAGGGCTGTTTTTCCTATTCTTAGATGTTAAAAGCTCTATGCTAACTTGAAGAAATGTTCATGTTGTTTACCTCAAGTTGTAATTCTTGGTTATATTGTGTCATTTCAAGGAATACATGTTGATGAAGAAAAGGTAAAGGCCATCAAAGATTGGCCAACACCTAAGAGTGCAAGTGAGGTAAGAAGCTTTCATGGTCTTGCATCATTTAATAGAAGATTTGTGCCTAATTTCAGTACCATTGCAACTCCTTTAACTGAAATTATTAAGTCTAAAGTGAAGTTTAGATGGGAAAGTGAGCAAGAGAGTGCATTTCAATTTCTTAAAACAAAACTTGCTAGTGCACCTGTTCTATCCTTACTCGATTTTTCCAAAGTGTTTGAAATTGAGTGTGATGCTTCGGGGGTTGGAATTGGGGCTGTATTAATGCAAGAAAAGAGACCAATTGTTTACGTTAGTGAGAAGTTAAATATAGCTAATTTGAACTACTCTACATATGACAAAGAATTGTTTGCTTTGGTTGGGGCCTTTGAGCATTGGCAACACTACTTATGGCCAAGGGAGTTTGTTATTCATTCCGATCATGAGTCCCTCAAGTACCTGAAGGGTCAATCAAAACTTAGCAAAAGGCATGTAAAGTGGGGGGAATTTATAGAGATGTTTCCCTACATCATACAATACAAGAAAGATAAAGAAAATGTCGTAGCGGATACTCTATCAAAAAGGTATTCCTTACTTATTACTATTGATGCTAAGTTACTTGGATTTGAATTTATTAAAGACCTTTATGAAAAGGATGATGACTTCAAGAACATTTTTGTTGTTTGTGGAAAAGGGGCTTATGACAAGCATTACTTGCATGATGGGTTTTTATTTAGAGAAGAAAAATTGTGTGTGCCTAAATGTTCTCTAAGGAAGATGCTAGTTGTTGAAAGTCATGGGGGAGGTTTAATGAGACATTTTGGCATTTCAAAGATTTTAGATACTCTTAAGGAGCATTTTTATTGGCCTCATATGAAGAGAGAAGTAATTAAAATGTGTGACTCATGCATTGTTTGTAAGAAAGTTAAGTCTCCTATAAAACCACATGGTCTCTACATGCCATTACCTATTCCTCATGCACCTTGGGAGCATGTTTCTATAGATTTTGTACTCGGCCTACCTAGGTCCAAGAGAGGTAAGGATTCAATCCTTGTGGTTGTTGATAAATTTTCCAAGATGGCATACTTTATTGCGTGTTCAAAGGTTGATGATGCAAATAATGTTGCAAACTTGCTTTTCAAAGAAGTGATTAGATTGCATGGAATTCGTAGAACTATTGTTAGTGATAGGGATACCAAGTTCTTGAGTTATTTTTGGAAAGTGCTTTGGGGGTTGATGGGAACAAAATTATATTTTTCCACTACATGTCACCCTCATAAGCTGGCCAAACGGAAGCGGTAAATAGAACTCTAGGAACATTGCTTAGAACCATAATAAAAAGAACTTAAAATCTTGGGAAGAATGTTTACCTTTCACTGAATTTGCTTATAATAGATGTGGACATTCTTCTACTCACTACTCTTCCTTTGAAATGGTTTATGGCACTAATCCTTTGACACCTCTAGACTTGATTCCTTTGCTCTTGACCGAAACACATAGTTTACATGGCAAAATTAAGGCTAAATGATTAAGAAGCTGCATGCCAAAGTAAGGGAAAACATCCAAATGCAAATACAAAGATATGTCAATCAACACAACAGAGGAAGGAAGAAGATGAAATTCAATGTTGGTGATTGGGTATGGATTCATTTGAGAAAGGAAACATTTCCTCAATTTCGAAAGAATAAGCTTGAACCGAGAGGTGATGGACCATTCCAAATCATAGACAAGATCAATGACAATGCCTACAAAGTGGATCTCTAAGGTAAGTATAATGTAAGTTCAACATTCAATGTTTGTGATCTTTCTGCTTTTGATGTAGATGAAGTTGATTCGAGGACGAATCCTTTCGAGGTGAGATGCAATGATGGTGATCCATTACCTACGATACCAGCTGGTCCTATCACAAGATCTAGGGCAAAAAGGTTAAGGAAAACATTAATCACATTTGTGCAAGGAAGAGAAGAAATGCTAGACTTTACAATAATTTTTGAGGAACAATCTTGAATGGCGGATGAACTAAGGAAGGAACTCAACTTGTGAGTGATAGAGGACATCAAGGAGGAGTGAACAATCAAGGAAACAAGCCTTGGGAAGCATCGGAAGTTAGGCTGGACGGAATTGGCGGAATCTGTCCAAAATTTTCAAATTTAGTCCTTTTTTTTTATAGCTTTGTAATCATAGTTAGACTTTTCGACTTATTGTTAGGTGCTTTCTTTATGTTTTAAGCTAGCTTAAGGTGGCAAATTAAGTCCATAATCCTAATAGGGGCTAAGCCTATAAATAGTCCATCATTTGTATTGCATTTCAACAATTAACTCTACAAACACTTTTTCTCCAAATTGAATGAATTCCTTATGGATTTAAGAGTGACTTGACCGAGAGTTTTACCTAAGGCTCTTAGTTAAACTTTAGGGTTCTCAATACTTGGCTAGGGTAATTGAGTTGAGTTGAAGGGACTCAATCCATTAGATCATATTGGAAGACATTGTGGTCAATGGTTCTACCTTGAATCTCTTGCATGAAGTCTTGGGAAATCACAATTTGGTTTGGTCGAAATTTTGGATTTGATGAATAATGAATTCTTTCCAAATTTGAGATTACATCATGAATCAAACGGTGAAGCTGCTTATCGATCCAAAGTGCTGGTCATTTTCATCTAAAACATGTTTTTGACCTTTTTTGACAAGAATGACAATGTTATTTTGGAAAGTTCAAGTCTTTTTTTCATACCTATAAATGATAGATTGTCATTTTGGTTCCTCACTTTTTTTAACATGTTTGGTCCTGACCCTGAATGCTGTAGTTAATTTTACATTAACCTTAGTCTTTAATTTTAAATAAAAGGCTTCTAACCAACTCAATTATAAAAAATATTTGTTTTACTTTCACAATTGATAGTATATATTGTTTTTAATAAAATTTTTCTCAAATATTAAATATAATATCAAAATAAATAATTCAAATATCAATTTTTTATATTTATATTTCACAAAAGGATTATATATATATATAGACACACACACACACACACACATATATATATATATATATATATATTCAAAATTAATATTGACATGATTATAATTTTAAAATATTTTTATGTACATGCTATTTATATCCTATTTATTTTTATTTAATTAAACTAAACTTTCAATTATAATAATATGGAAGATTGATATCTTAGTCCTCCACCTTTCATTTTCAGTTATTTTACTTGTTTTAGTCGATAATGTAATTTATTTTATATCTGACCTTGACCCCTCTACCAATCTTCCATATTATTATAAATAAATATTTTAGTTTAATTAAATAAAATAATCAGAATGTAACGTTTATTTACCCAAAAATCTATAAAATTATAGACATGTC
>JAOXNR010054266.1:0-12831 GCA_028571225.1 Parsonsia alboflavescens | reverse complement strand
CCAAAAAAAAAAAAGTAATCTAAATATATTACTCTCAAATGAGATTATCATCAAAATAATGATATATGTTATATAAAAGACAAAGATGACATTAAGTCATCGGATATCATTTTGTGGTTGTTGTTAAGTTTCGTGGAATTTCTAAGCTCATCTTAACTTTTCAAGGATTGATTAAATTAGACTTGCATTATTTTCCTTCAATGCGCCATTGCTAAAGAGAAATTGAAGAAATAAATTGGGTTTGCCTTTGAAGGATTATTCAAGATAAAATTGGATGAAAAACATGAATTGGGATTCCAAGTCACTGATAAAAAGTGGGTTGTTAGGTTGAATTAGAGTTGGATTCTATGTCAAGATAATAGCAAAGGAGGAAACCTAAACATCACAATACCAATGTTGTTAGGTTGAATTAGAGTTGGATTCTTTATGATTGTAAATGTTTTTTTAAAATGAAATTCTTTCCCTCATTAGTTAGTCTCGTACTTGACACGTGACCTGCATTGATAATGGCTGGAGAAGGGTTATTTGGATTGTTACGATAGTTTGTAAATTCATAAGGGACTATAATGGTTGAGAAAAAACATGTGGAACCAAACAGGAGAAAAGAAATTTTAAAATGGCATATTTTCGCTCATGTGCTTGGCACATGACTTGCTCCGCCGTGGGAATGGCCGGAGAAACGTTGTGTGGACTATTATGGTAGGTCGTAAAAATTTGTGGGACCTTTATGGCAAAAAAAAACTTCTGGGACCATTTTATAGTTTGCCTAAACTAGTGAGACCAAATAGAAGAAAAACCCTATTTGAAATATAAGTCTTTGTAATCAATCTTCAAGTCAACATTTGGTTCATTCATTTCAAAGTAATGACTTGAAATCTTCTTTAATTTCTGAAGATTGGAATGAAGGTCTTTATAAGCAACTTTTCTTCTATGAATCTTCCCTTCATTGAACTCCTCCATAAATGTCTTCCTTGATGATTTCATTAATGATATGATTGATCCTGGATCTCCAACATTCCCCCTCACCTCAAGAGGATTCATCCTCGAATCTTCAAGGCCTACATTGAAAAGAGAATTGTCACTAACTTTTATTGAATCATCAAGACAATACTTACCAAAGAGCTCTTTGCTCTCAAAAGTTTGAACAAAGTTATCCTTTAGGGAAGTTACAACCTGATTATGCCTGACCATCCCCTCCTTTAAAGGTGGTCTCTCCTTGATTGATATGTATCCCTTCTCCACTACAAGAAACTTATTAGAAAAATGAACACAGACAAGGAATACTATCCAATTAAGGCAACAAAGAAATAAGATTCCATCATTCAAAGCACAAGGCATAAATCCCATTGGTCTATGACCCCATAAAGCATCAAACAAAAGTTCTCTAAACCTAGAGTTCAAGGACATAGCGTATACATGTCCTCTATCAAAAATATCAAACATCCGTATAAAATGAAGAAGAAAATCACTTCTACATATGCTAGAACTTATTAAATCATTAAGATGGGAATCATTACGCACTCCTAAAAACAAGGAATTTTTCAAAGACACCATAGCATCATATAATTCCACCAAGCATGCCAAGTAGAGATTAAGCACATAGCGACCACATTGGATTCATCAATATGAGATTCTTCAACTTCATCGAAGAACACTTTCTTATCATAAAATACCTCTTCACAACATTTCAATAAGCACTCACCAACAATCATAGGTGTCTTTTTCATATGTAGTCCTAGGACATGCTTTCTAAACAAGATATCAAGGAATCTAGAACTATCATATCTCACAATAACTTCATGATTCTCAAGATTCATTAACTCAAAGAATTTATGATGCTTGAAGCAATAAAGAACACATAAAGAACTTATTCTAGGTATCTCATCATGGGTCTCATAAGCTTTGAATCTAAGAACCATAAGAAGAAACAAAATCCATACATTCATGTTGTTATCAAGATCATGAAGCTTCACAACTTCAACCAAAGTCAACTCTTCAACATGACATGTTTCATCACAAAGTCGTAACAAACATACTCTCAACAAGCATAGACTTACTCCTCACAAGAATCACAATGAAGTACAACTCAAATAGGATAAACAAAAATTGAGAATCGACAATGAGTATGCATATTAGACCACCAAGATATAAGTTGTTATCGAGGATTGCAACATCAAAGACCCACAATACTCGATCATCTAAAACAAACTTTGTGAGTCTATTCAAATATGTTCCAAAGATTCTCTTATTCGAGCACTTCAAGCAATTCAATTGATGAGAATATACTCTGAGCTATTTCTATGAAGATCAATGGTTAACAAGTCATATAAAGAATTCATAGGCATAATCAAATTATCTCTTCCTAACAAGGAATCAACTTGCTCAAAGAATTCAATATAATCAACTTGTCTTCCAACATTAAGCACAATATCATAAGCATGGACTTTGTCAAAAGATTCCCTAAGAAGACCAAGATCTAGCATCTCATTCAAAAAGCTCTTAAAGATATACAATTTAATCTTTAGGCTTCAAAGAATCAACAAGAACTCCTTGTTCACATAAATCATAAGCATTCCCAAAGTCGTACTTTACGAAAGAAATCATTCTTTCATGTTCAAATTTCAGCATTTTATCACCAAGTGTAGAGATAAGAGTGTACCATTTTAACATGTCACTCATTACCATATTTTCCTTGCCCACCTTCTCCATGCGTAGGCCTTCAAATTCTTGAAATTTAGGCATAAGAACACAAGAAAATGAATGGTCAATGTTAGTTATGGGTGTAGAAATCAAAGGCTTTTTGTATGTCCTCACCAAAGTACTCTTATTCTCTCTTTCTTTTGCTAATAAGCTCTCTTTTTCTTTACTTAAATGTTTTCCCTCAATGATACTCTTTTTTTTTTTCAACCTCAATTTCAATTTTTCTCTCAAGCTCTCCTTTTTCTTTCCTCTCTTCTTCTTCCCTCATAATTGGAGTCTCTTCTTTCCTACCATAGAATTCCTTCTTTCCATAGAACTCTTCCATTTTTCTTTTGAACCCCATTTGTTCAATTTTGATGACTTGAGGTGACAATGAGATAAGATGAACCTTTTTTCTACCCTTCTTGAAGACAAACTTTCTCTTCAGGCTATCAAGTGTAGCTCCTCTTTCCCTTCCTTCGTAGTTATCACGTCAAACAACACTTCATCTTCAAATTCCTTAATAGAGAATGGAATCATAATTTGCTTTTCAACCATAAACCCCTCAATCTCATTCATCCCTTGAAGCTTGTAAGAATTTGGATGATTCATGCATTTGAGTCCCAACTTATCAATCACATATTGACTTACCATGTTCCCACTCCTTTCGCCATTGATCACCATGTAACATGGTCTCTCATAGATCATACACGTCACAAGAAATGAAATTTCTCCTTGGTTGGCCCCTTCATAAAGTATCATATGTTCTTCAACCTTCTTCGCTTCACTAAGAGTCTCTTGAATTTCCACCCTTTCAACAACTTCTTCCACTTCATTAGGAGTTTCTTGGACTTGTTCATTTTCAGAACTCCCTTGAGGTCTATCTTCATCTTTCCCTTCACTTGTGGTTATGACATCCTTCTTTTTGAATTTAAATCTCTCCCAAGTTGTGCATTGTGATACACTTTGTCCATGTTCCTTGCATATGAAGCATTTTTAGTCTTCTTTTGTAATTTGTCGTGCTAGTGTTTTGCCCATATCACCAAGCTTAGCTTCCACCTCTTGCTCCTTGGGAATCGATTTTTCTTCATTTGAACAAAAAACTTGCACCTTAGAGTTTGAGGAAGTTCCATAAGTTGAGCTATTGTGAGATTTCCCACTTGTTGACTTCCTACCCTTCAAGTGTCTTTCGACTTTGATAGCCATGTGAACCATATCCTCAAGATAGTCATAGTAGTATGGTTCAACTCTTTCCCAAATCTCTTCATCAAGCCATTGAGAAATCTAGTCATTTTATCTTCTTCATACTCCACTATGTTAGCTCTCTTCAATACATATGTCAACTCCTTATAGTATTCTTTCACACCCTTGGAAACCTTGAGTAAGATTTCTATAATGGAGTTTTGGTGCATGTTTTTCCCTCATACTCTTCTTCTTGTGTAGTAATAGGTGTTTCATTCCATATTCTTGTAGATTCCGCCATTAGTTCCCACCAAGCTAAGGCATGGCCTTGAAAAACTTCAAAAACTAGCTCCATCTTTTTTGCATCCACGTTCATTATTAAGCACAAGTTCCACCTTTCTTTCCCAAATAAGTTAAGCTTTTAGATCATCCCAACCATAGAAATTTGGTATGACCCTTTTGTTGCTCCTAACATCTCTTTCATTGCCTCCTTTCCTCCCATATCTCCTTGACCTCTTTTCATGGTTATAGTCATATGAGTCTTCATCATAATACTTCTTTTGTTCATGTCTCCCTCTAGAAGGCTTCATTTGTGATGGAGTCCAAGGAAGTTCTAGCAGTGACGATTTAATCATTTGTTTGAGGACAAATGCACTAAGGAAATTGTTAATTTGATTGGTCCAAGATCGAGAATTAGAACTTGGAATTGAAGCTCAGAAGAGTATGAAAGTTGAATTTAAAGAAGAATTTAAATTATATAAAATATTGTTTTATTTAAAGGAAAACTTAGGAGATGGGTTTGGAGCTAAAAGGACTCAAAATAGAAAAATCAAAAAGCACTGATCCGATAATCGACTCACAAACCGGCGCCAAACAAACGAAAAGACCAAAAGCTATTTTTCCAAATATTCACTATGGTGGGAACGGGCTTCTTCACCAGTGTCAGACAACACTCACAGGCGTCAGTCATTTCCTTACACGAGTGCGGGACAAAATTTGTTGGATGCACCGATTCTTTTCATTAAATTAACGGGCAGCGGCTGTTTGGTGAAATTAGAGTTTTCCTCAAGTCACCGCTTAATTTGATTCAAACTTCAAAGTCCGCACTGATTCAAATTTCATGCCAAATTGTTGGTTGTCTCAAGTCGAGACAAAAAAAAATTTCAACACACGTCTTTCAGTCAAAATAATTTTGACTTAAAGACATGGTTTCTATTTTTTATTATTAGGTTCCAATTTTATTATTATTCTCTTAGTTTACATTTCTATTTTAATTAGGAATCTTTTCTAATGTAATAGTTTAGCTTGGTTTGTTTGTGGCGTCACCCTTTTGGGGATATTGGTTCACACTTGAGAAACAATGTCGTGTCAATATAAGTTCAAGCATCAAAACCTGGTAAACGTCTCGAGCAAGTTTTACACTCGTGTCGAGTCTATCTAATCACGAGCTAGATTCGCATCAGTTTTGGCATTAGAGCTCAAGGTTCTTTACAGGTTTACTATCCTTCATGTTCTTGGTTTTCTTTGTGTTCTTTGTTATCTTTCTTTGTTTGTTTTTATTCATTTGATAAAAAAAAATTTATATCTTTCTTTGATTCTTATTCTTAAAGTTCCAAAGTATTCAATCTTTTTCATTGGTCATGGTTTCTTGACTAAAAAGTTTCTATCTTTCTATTGTTGTAGTGGTTTCTTAAGTTGTTGTTATGGTTTCTTGAGCCCAGGAAGCATATCCTCAGGAAAAACTTCCACCTTTGTTGTTATTTGTGACAAAAAAAAAAAGAAAAAAAAAGGGAGTAGAAAAGAAAATCAAAATTTAAAATTCATAACAATTGGAAATTGTCAAAGTTGATATCTTGTGGGAAATTTGTGCTTATTATTTGCCTATTCAAATTTCGGTTCGATAAAAAATCAATTCTACCACAAAAGATAGCATCTTTTGACATCTAAAGCTATATTCTTGCATATTGAATTGATCTTTGGTTTCTTTGGTTCTTGTCCATCTATCTTGTGCAAATTGATTGATTTAGTTGATGGATTGCTACTACTGATCTATGTTGATTGTTTGATTGGCTGATGGAAGTTCTCTTAAGAATCATAAGAAGAAAGAGACAAGAGGAAAAAGGCGAAAAGGATGCGTTCAATAGAGTGTGAAAAAGCCAATATTGTGTGATACATGAGGGAATTGACATCTTTTGAGAGACACTTAAGGGAGTGATGTGAGGAAAATTTTTATCTAACCTTGTTTCTTGTAGAAATTTGTTTCCAATTTTTAAGCCGGTGGAATTTAAGCAAGGAGATGCTAATAGAAACTGTGGAAGTATCAACAAGACCATTCCACTTATCCAAGACATAGATGATCCAAAACGATACATTGCTTGGGAAGTTTAGGTTGGGTTTATGTTTGATTACTATGACTACTCCGAGGATAAGAAGATCGAGCTAGTGTTCAAGTGTTTTTATGGCTTTGCCATGACTTGGTGCGAACAATTGGTTTTGACTAAAACAAGACATGGATCATCACCCACTACTACAAGGGAAGAACTAAAATGGACCATGAGGGAGAAGTTTGTGCCTAAATACTACTATTAAAATCTCTTACAAGAGAGGTCTTGAATACTTCAAGGAGATGGAGATAGCTATGAGTAGAGCTAACCTTAAAAAGGATAGAAGAGCTACAATGGCTAGATTTTTTGAAGGCTTGAAGGACGAGATATGGGAAAGAATTGAACCATCTTACTGTGATTGTCTTGAGGATTTGGCACACGAGGCCATCCGGATTGAAAAAGGCTTGAAGGAAAGAAATTTTTCTTATGAAAGATCTTATTGAAATATCAAGTTGTGAATTCCAAGCTTCCTAGGCATGCAAGGTCCTGATGAATACATTGAATGGGAGAGTAAAGTGGAGCAATTATTTTCATTGTACAGATATTTAGAAGAAGAAAAGGTAAAATAGGCAACCTTGGAATTTCGAGATTATGCTTTGGCTTGGTGGAATCAAATGGTAGGCAATAAAAATCAAGATGGATTTCCTCCACTTGATTCTTAGGAGGAATTGAAAACCATCATGAGAGAAAAATTTATTCCTTATTATTATAGGAAATTATATCAAAATTTGCAGATTCTCAACCAAGGAAGCAAGTCCATGGATGAAGTTTATGAGAAGCTTGATAAAGTACAACTGTCGACTAAAAATGTTGAAGAGAGAATTGAAAACGAGAATGAGTTGAAAGATGAAAAAGAAAATCGTGAAAATGAAAAGGAGTGTTGTGAAAAAGTCAAGGAAGAAAAAGAGGAGAGTGAAAAAGAGTTGGAGGGAAAAGTCTAGAGTGAGATTGGGATAAAAGATTTGAGTCAAGAAAAAGTGAGCTTTAATGAAAAAGAAAGAGATTGAGTGTACTTTCGTGATGACTGAAGAGATTTTTATTCCTACTCCTAAGATTGATCATTCCATTTCTAGTGTTCTTATGCCTAAATTGCAAGAATTTGGAGGATTAATTAAGCTCAAAGAAGGCACGGAGAACATGGTAATGAATGCTAGGTTAAAGTGGTATACTATTATCTCTACACTTGATAATAAATTATTTAGTTTTGAGCATGACATGATTTTGTAAATGTTTATGATGGTGCCATTGTTGATCATAATGATTTTTTGTATGAAGATAGTAATTTGTATAATGAGTCTTGAGAATGTTCCTATGAATTTGAGATTGTAAAGGAATCTTGTTTAACTGCTTGTGATTATAGAGATGTAATTATTACTTGTGGACAAGGAGTTCTTACTAAGTTTTGTAATCATGATGTCATAAATGCTCTTTTGCATGATTTGATAGAGATTGAGATACATGGAAAGAGCATGTTGATAACTTCTCATATTTTGAAGTATTTGGATTTCATGAGAAAGCTTCACTATGAGCTATCGATGGTTGAGATATGTAAGTTTGTTTTGGATGATAAAGTATTATGGGTTTTTGAACTTGTATCTCTTGATAGGAATTTGTGTTTTCAAAGTTATGCATATATTTATGTAATTCTTAGTAGGCATACTAATGTTTGTGATCTTCATGATAATATATCTAGAGTAGGTGCTTCATGTGTTCTTGAAAATTCTTCGCATGATGACTTTTATGACTTGTTGAACTTTAATGAAATTGGTTTTGAAAGTCATGATAATGGTCCAATATTCTTGGGAAAATATTTCAAAAATTATGTTGTACATATGAAAAGGAAGTCTGTGGTTGTTGATGACTAGATGATGAAATCTTGTGATGATGAGTTGATCTTTTGAGAAAGTTGAACATAATTAAAATGGCAAGGTGGGTACTTTGATTTTGTTCTTAATCTAGAATTATTTCTTGAACATCCTATGTTTTAATGGGAGATTTAGAATCAATTATATCATGCTTTATGGGGTCATAGACCATTAGAATTTTTTATTTGTGTTTTCAATCGAAAGGTTTTATTTTCTTGGGGTTTAGAAAAGTTATTTGTGCTTGGTTATGTTGTTTTCGAGGTCCTTGTAGATGAAGAGAAGTTCTTTTTGATCAAAGAATGGCCGCCATTTTGGAAATTTAATGCTTATACATCAATGGATGATAGCATTTGTCAAGGCTTTATGGACATTGATCTTGGTGGTAAGTATTATATTTTTTGTTCATTCAATGTTAGTAATATTCCTCTTTTCAATGTAGGACTTGGAGATTTGAGAATGAATCTTTTGGAGGAGTGGATTAATGATGAAGGTCAAGGAAGTTCTAGAAGTGAAGATTGAATCATCTGCTCCAAGACAAATGCGCTCAAGAAATTGTTAATTCGATTGGTCGAAGATCGGGAAAAAGAAGTTAGAACTGAAGCTCAGAAGATTATTGAATTTAAAGATGAATTTCAAGTATATAAAATATTAATTTATTTTAAGGAAAATTTGGGAGATGAGTTTGGAGCGAAAAGGACTCAAAACAGAAAAATTGAGAAGCACCAGTCCACCAATCGACCCTAGACAAATGAAAAGACCAAAAGCTATTTTTCCAAAGATTCACTGGACTGGCAACAAACTTGTTCATCGACGCCAAACAACACTCATACGCACCGGTAATTTCCTTTCATGGGTGTGGGACGAAATTTGTTGGATGCACCAGTTATTTTCATTACCTTAACGAGCAATGATTGTTGGTGAAATTGGAATGTCCTCAAGTCATCAACTAATTTCTTTAATTTTTGTTGGTGAAATAACTTCTGCATGGTGTTGCAGCAATGGACTAAGTTGCAATCCAGTTGGTCATAGTTTGAAGATATTTTATAGATCAGATGAAATTCAATATTCCATGATATTCAGTAAAGCAGTTATTTCTGAATTGGCTTAGAGATCAAGTTCATCATGAGTGTTGTATGGGGGGGGTTTATTAGTTGGGATAGGTGTATCAGGCTGGAAGGTTACGTCATAAAGAAGAAGGGTAAAAACATACATGCTCACCAAGAAAAGCAGGAAGGTTGGTGAGATTAAATAGCAATCCACTTTTACGGTGGTAAAATCTCAACAAGATACGGATGGGACTATTGAGATAAAAGGGATTTTCTCTCATTAAGCAAATGTGAGTAAAAAAGAAAAGTGTTGGTTGTGAGAGACAGTGTTTGGGCTTAAACGAGAAAGAGGTATATTCTGGAGTTGCAGATTGCAAGAAGAATGCAGCACTGAACTTGGTTGAAGCAATCCTTCACCCCTAAGAGATTATTGATGCAGTTCAACTGGAGATCTCATTCCTCTCAATTAGAAACAGAAGATCCAATCCATTTCTCTATCTGATATTGTTGGTATACAAATTCTAGTGGAGAGACATTTGATGAAGGCATTGTGACATCAGAGAAAGTTGTAACGTCTGAGGAAGGAGGCAGTGACTGGCTTTGGGCCAAATTCAGTTTTGATTTTCTTGTGGCAAGGAGATCAGTGCAAGGTGAGAGTGAATCACCGACCTTAAATGGCTTGGGGTTTATTGTATGAACTTCTTTTGTAATAGTTAAACAAGAAATTGTGTTAGGTTGCATTTAGAACTCTTGTTGTAACTAGATTTATAAGAGAAGATAATCTAGGTGAGGGCCCCATAGATTTAGCCAAGGTGTTGGCCGAACTATGTTAGCAAAGATCCTTGAGTTCTCTACTTTGTGTCGTTTTAGTTCCTATCTATTTGATTGAGTTTCAATATTTCGCATTGTCAAGACACAAATAGATAGAGTTGCAACACGAATGTGATTGTCACAAACACGGTCATCAAAATAGTCATTTCAATTGGTATTAGAGCTTTGGTCACAATAAGAGGTGCAAACGCATCTGTGAGATCGTGGTGAGAAGATTGTGTTCAAGATGAGTACACCCAAGGAAGGCCAATCATTAGTAGACCTTCACTCCTTGATGAAGGTAACTATCTCTTCTACAAACCTCTAATGAGGGTTTATATTCATGCATAAGATGAATATGCTTGGACTACTGTAACTGAAGGATGGGTTGTACCCATTGTTGTTGATGAATCTGGTGAATCTATGCCTAAATCGATTGAGAGAAGGTTTGATTTTGAACTGAAATGGTCGATGGGAAATTCTAAGGCTCTGAATGCTATTTTTGGTGCTGTTGATTCTGATCAATTTCATCATATTTCTTAATGTGAGTCTGCTAAATCTGCAAGGGATATTTTGAAAACTATTCATGAAGGAATTGATTTGGTTAAGAAGTCTAAGCTGCAACAACTTGACACTAAGTTTGAACAATTGATTATGTTGGAAGAGGGTACTGTTGCAATGTTTGTCATTAAACTGACGGATTTGAAAAATCAGGCATATGTTCTCGATGAACCTTGGTTTGAGATTAAACAAGTAAAGAAGATCTGAAGATCATCGCCCCCACAATTTAGAGCCAAGATGATAGCTATTGAAGAGGTGAAAGATATCTCTAGGATGCATCAAGATGAGTTGATTGGATCTCTGGAAATCTTTGAGATAAATCACTTTGACAATAGGAAGAGCAAAGGAGTTGCACTTAAAGCTGATGTTACATCTTCATATGATTCTAATGCAGATGATGATCAGGTTTCATTGATAACCAAGAAGCCTAAAAAATTTCTAATGAAGAAGAGTCTCAATATGAAGAGGTCAAACAAAGATTCATCCAAGGCAAATCCTAAAAAGAAAGTTATGAATTCGAAAGCCAAGCCTATTCAAAGAGATGAAGATAAGAGGCATCTGAGAGATTCGGTTCAATACCATAAATGCAACGGATATGGTCATTTCAAATCTGAATGTGTTAACACCCTTGGAAAGAAGAAGAATGAGAAATCCTACAATACAACTTCAAATTAGGGTGATGAAGATAATGAAAAGAGTGACTATAATAAAGAAGTGAATAAATTTGTTCCATTCATTTGAAAAGTTACTGCTGATAAGTTAGTTGAAGTTCAAAGCAATTGTGATGTAGATATTAAAGATGCTAAATCTGAGACTTCCTCAGAAGATGAATCATTGATGGAAGTCTATGAACAATTGGTCGGTCAATAGACTCATTTGTTGAAGAAGTATTTGTCACTCAAGGAGAATCACAAAGTTGTAATTGCTGAGAGAGATCAATTGAAGGCAAACATCACTAAACTTTAGCAAAGTGTAATAGAACAACAAGAGAAGTTTGATTTGACTGAAGGTAAATAGAAAGATGTTGAAAGATAAATTCACAGGTTGAATACTTGGAAAATCAAACTTGAAGAAGCACTGTCATTTGGAAAAGCAAGTGGTGATAAAACTGGTATTGGCTACAATGTTGGCGATAGGACTGGTGTTGGATATAATGTTGCAATCACTTCTGTTGAAAAGCATCCTAAAGTGACAATATGGCATGGAGTTACAATCAAGCAGAAATGGAAGAAGAATTTACCAACCTATTTCCACTATGGTAAAATTGGTCATATCAGAAGGAGATAGTACAGAACAATGAATCAAGGTTCTAAAAGATTGAGAGGCAAAGGGATTTGGGTCAAGGAGACAAATAAAGCTTTTGCAATTCATTATGCCTTGAAACCTTGTGTTGACAACACTTGGTACATAAATAGTGGATGCTCTCATCATATGACTAGGAATAAGGAGTTTCTTTCGAATTTTGTGTCAAACACATTTGATATGTGACACTTGGTGATGGAACTCAAAAGAAAGTTGAAGGTGTTGGAAATTTGAAGTTTGCTGTGTTACCAACTCTTTACAATGTTTTTTATGTTAAAGGATTGAAGACAAATCTCATAAGTATAAGCCATCTGTATGATTAGTGCTACAACAGGAGGTTTGATCTCAACAATTGTGTTATTTTGGAAGACGCTTTTTGAAAGGCGTTAGATCAGCTGACAAATGTTATCAAGTTGAGCTTTCTCCCTTGTGTATTTTGAGTAAAGCTGATGAAATAGATATTTAGCATCAAAGGTTGGGTCATGTCAATTGCAAGATGTTGTATCAAATCAACAATCTTGGAGCTCTGAGAGGACTTCCCTATATGAAGAAGAAAGTTGATACTGTTTGTGGACCATGACAAGCTGTAAAGCAACTTAGAAAATCACACTAACGAGTCAATGAAGTTACAACCTCTTCAGTGTTGCAACTATTACAAGTGGATCTGTTTGGTCCTACTCATGTTGAAAGTTCTAGTGGAAAGAGATATGTCTTTGTTTGTGTTGATTGCTATTCAAGATTTACATGGGTGGATTTTCTTAAAGAGAAAGAAGATACATTTGGCGCCTTCAAGAACTTAGTTATTCGATTTCAAGTTGAAAAGAACAAGAAGATCAAGAAGGTGAGAAGTGATCATGGTCGTGAATTTAATAACATATCTTTCACTAAATTCTAAAATGAGTTTGCCATATATCAAGAATTCTATTGATGGAGATCAAGGAGCATACATGACATGGGATAATTCATGGAAGATCTCATATGAAGATGCTTATGGAATAAAGG
>JAOXNR010054265.1:0-12832 GCA_028571225.1 Parsonsia alboflavescens | reverse complement strand
TATATATCTATCTATTTCACAGATATCACATAATTGTAATTTTAATAATGCAATCATATATTTATTAATGGTTCCTGAATCTTTTAGGAAGTTTCCTTCTCCGGTAAACTCTAATCTTATAGCCTCAGCAGCTCTAGAGATGTAATTGGCTATATTATCGTCTTCACCAACTATGTATCTTTTGGTACCCTCTTCAATATTTTGCCAAAATCTAAGGAAGTTGTTGACTAGGCTTCGTTCTAAGAATCCCTTAGTTATTTCAAAATCCATTTTATTAAGAGATACAGCTATCCGTAAAAACGTCTCCCATTTATCTATTGCTTCTTCAGTGTTTATAATACAATCTAAGTCTAAATAAATGCCAAATAGATTAATCTTTTTATTTTTAATATCTCCAAGAGGTGTTTTATTCATTGTGGCCTGAACCCCTACATAACCTCTGGTAGACTTGTCGAAACTAGTTCGTCTTATAGCAGGTTGACCACCACTGGTACTAGGTATATCATTTATGTTAGGATTCCCTTCAGTTTTCATCACATAATTAGGCTTGATGTTTATAAAATTATCTTCTTAAAGTGTTAAATCTCCAATCTAAGTAATTAAATTATCTACCTCATAATTATCATTTTCAGAATCTGAGGTTACCATTTTAAATTATTTCCACCATATCCTTCTGGTATTTTCATTTTTTCTAGGTGTCTTTTAATCTGATTTTAATCTCCTATCTAGATTTCATCGGATTTTTTTATCAATAAGTAACTTATTAATATCCTGTAATTCTTTAAGTATCTTTTCTCCAAAATAAATTATCGTTTTTTGTACTTCTGTTAAATCTTTTTCTATTTTTAATGGACTATCTGGTTTTTCTAACTTTTGATATTTATCCATGTAAATGATCATCTTTATAATGTTTAGTTAGTTTTTTATGTTTATTTATTAATTTAAGTTTAAGTTTTACACCTAAAATAATAAGTTCAACTATTTTTTCTTTAATTATTGAGAGTGTTTCAATAGGTAGGCTTAGAATAAGGCAAACTGCTCTAAACTCTCAGTATCTTTGTTCTTGTTTACGATCTTTTATGCTTCTATCTAAGCTATTTATTTTAGCAAAAATTTTGTCACATATTTCGCAATTCATTATTCACATCTATAACTCCAACTACTATCGTCTACTGTAGGCTCATCGTTTATGAATTGGTTAATAGCTATATTTGGAACTTCTTGGTCATTTTCTTGGTCTTGGTCCTCACTCCCTTGATTTCGGTTTCGATTATGTTCGGTAAAGTAAATATCTAAATTTTCATCATTTACTTCTTTGTTTATTTTGACATTACCTATGTTGAAACAAGTTCTGATACAAATATATGATGTCGGAGATTGTCGATTCAAAATCATGATGTTTATTATCATATTATCTTGTTTTATAATCAAATATGTAACATGGTCATTCATTACCATTATATCTATGTCTATTATCATTTTTTATATAATTGTAGATAATATCTATGCCTAATATCATTTTTTATATTATTTTGGAAATCAAAATTTTCGGGAATCAAAAAGTTATAATCGAGTTCTTTTCATAGTAGTAATACTGATCATATCTTCCATGATAAAATTCCAGTTTGTAATAATACCTATGCTCATTATAAAATCTGGCTGCTTTATTCCAATCATGACACACCAAGCTAAAATGTTTTCTATTATCTCGAATTAATATGGAAGCGATGGTTTCCAATATATCATTTGGTAATTTAGCAAAATCACTTTCTGTTTCAGAACTCATATTTCTTCAATAAAAATTATTGAGATAGATTTGAAATAAAATTATAATTATAATTTCTATTTATTTCTTTAAAATACTATTAAAATTTTATATCTTAAATGATTTGTTTTATGTTCATTTTATATTATTCAATAGTTAAAAATTATCTGTATTTGATATATTCATTCATGTATTTTCTTTGTATTATTTATTAAAATTAAAAAGCATAGCATTGTCCAGATCAAACCAAATTGAATGAAAACCGAATCAACGGAAACTCTAAGTAATTTAGTTTTGGTTTCAAATTCTCCAAACAAAAAATATGGTTTGATTTGAAAAACACTCGAATTCGAACCAATCCAAACAGCAACACCCTTACAACGCGAGATACAATGTCGGAGTATAAATAAATAGTTGACAATTTTTTATATATATAATACGATGGAAATAAATCATATGATTAGTTTGAAATATTCATAAATAGTTTATTTATGTTTTTTTTTTTTTGCTATTTTCCCTATTTTAAATATAGACATAAAATATTCATCTATAAAACAAATACCCTTATTTCAAATGATTTTTTTCCCTTTGCTTATTCTTAATTATATAAAAATTGCTGGTTGGTTTTGATTCCAGTTTCATCTATGATTAATATGCATTTTATTTCCTTCAATGAAAATGCAAGACATTTTTTGATCTCTCACATTGGATAAGTGTCGAATGCATTAAAAATATTTTCCTAACATAAAAAATAATTAAATTTCAAATTTACGTAAGTAGGGATCGTTTCTACTGTAAATTAATTAACAAAATCTCTCAAATCTTCTATCCAGAAAAAAGAGATTTAAAGGAAAATAAAAATAGGAGGTTTTGACATTTAAGAAAATTAAAAAGGAAATGAATTAAATAAAAATTTGAGAAGAATTCAAACGTAAGCAAACATTCATTCCATGATTTCCATCACTTTGATCCTTGAGACTAAAAATAATTTAACAATTAAATATGAAAAATGGTTCTAGCAAATAAAGAATCTTCTCTTTACCAATTTTAATGATTAACTTTAATTTCAAAATCCATATAAGGATTCAATTTTTCAATTGCATCAACAATTATAAAGACTCAATTTTAACCAAGAAAATCTCTTGTAGTGTTTGTTTAAGTTAGATTGCACAATTCCTCAAGGGATTAAACAACAATTCTTAAGTAGAGATTACAAAACATTATTTATGGATCTAAGACTCTTACTAAGAGTGTATCACAAAATCAATGGAACAACAACAACAAGCCCAAACTGAACAATTGAAAGAGTTACAGTACCAAAACTAAAACAGAGATTATACAGATGCCAAGTATATCTGTCTAGAGAAATTAAGAGCTATAAGTCTCACAAATCACAGATAGTTAAAACTTCAACTTAATGAAAGTGGATTACGCACTCTTTACTTTAATTGAAATCATTAAAAAGGGTATGAAAACAAGGACGCAAAAGAAACTAGATTAGAAATCGTTTAACCTCTAACCCTGGCGACTATATAAAATAAAGTCTCTACACTCAACTCTAATTGTTTCATGAAATTTCTCCCAGGAAATATTTCTTGAAGAATCTCCCCCAAATTATTAAATCTCTTAATAAGGTTCTTTGATAATAAAACGAGTATAAAAATTGGATCAATTCGATCAGCACAATACAAAATTCTTCCACATTTATTCAGTTCTTGCCCTCAATTGTCTGTATTTTAATTCCACCTTATAAGCCTTGCCCAAGGATTATATGACGACTGCAAAAGTTAATGATAATTCCACACTCAAATTTATAACAAAAACTATATAGTTCGAAGGTCCATGAAAACACATACACATATTTTTCTTTCTTGTCTTGAATATATATGCTTTAACCACCTCAATTCAAGTAAAAGACATACTGAAAATTAATTTATGCACGAACTTAGACTTCTAAAATTTTGAGAACAATCAAAAGGACAAATTTTTATACAAAAAATATGAGTCTAAATCATGAAAGCATTAGACAAGGCAAAGTAAAACCTAAGGGAAATTGCCAAATACCATTTGATTCAAAATCAAATTCAATCCCATATATATAAATATCACATTCATATTCATAGTTCACCAGCCAGACTTAATCACATTCAGAAGTTCAAAATAATTTAACCATTTCAGTCCTCCACACCTAAATTATACTTTGTCCTCAGAGTGGCCGCTGCCAAAATAAAAAGAAGAAGAAAAGTCACTTCACTTCACTGGACTAGAATCTGGCAACTAAAAGTCATGTGTCTAGCTAGCTCACTGTTGTGGAGGAGGTCCAAATTGTCCCGCTACATACCCAATGAAGCTCTCTAGAGATATCTCGATGCATCCCAGTGATGCCCAAATCTCTATCAATTGCTTAACTGTGAAAGGTGCACGTTCAAAGACACTAACATCCTGAATAAGGCCCTCAAAACGCATCTTGATGCTTTGCACGGTACCGCAAACCCCTTGTCCCAGAGATGCAACAGTTGTTGCTGAAGAACATGCCGGTGGAGGATTATCCAAAATGGGGCCTGCAGTAGCTGCCTGAGGTTGTTCAACATACTGAATAAAGAGCTCAAAAAGTGTCTTGACTCGTCCCAGGGATGCACAAATATCTCTCAAATGAGGAATATAGGTAGGTGCATCTACGGGTGCAGCTGGGTAGGTCTCAACCGCAAGAATCATTGCGATGTGTCCCAACGATGCACGAACCTCATCTCTCAAAGCAGAGATATGTGCATCTGCAATGGTTGATCCCATGGAGTCCTGCCAAATTAAAAAAGATAGACAGAAGGGAAAACACATGAAATTTGTTATTCATTTCTTAAGGATTGGTATCAGAGACTAGGTATAAGGAAGCGAAAGATTCATTTTCTAGAATGGCGCAGAACAATAAATATGGTCTGTAAACCCATGCGTTTAAGATTAGAGAAATTTGGGAGAAAATGAAATTTTCAAAATAAAATGTAAAAACGCCTAGAAACTCTGTAATCTGCCAAAAAACAAAAAAAAAAAAAAAAATCTCTAAAGACATATCATCACGATTTAGGGTTTAGCAACTAGTGTTTAGAGTTCACGATCCTAGGGTTTAGGATTTAATCAGTCTTGCTAACTACCTTTTGGAGGCAGGGTAGGGCAAGAACAATTGTACCCGCCGCAGCAGAGTGGAGCAATGAACTTGCAAACAAAAGTCCTAAATTCAAAATACAGGAAACGTTAAGCGCCGATCAGTCAAGATTTGCGTAGGTTTTTTGATCCTTTGTTGGCTTGCGATTCTTTATCGACTAGCTTTCACGTTAAGCCAAAAACGATCATATCAGTATCGAAGAAAGAGATTTTTTTTTTCTCAGGCGGCAATTCTATTTGTGGGGAAGAAGAATACGAACGGGATCTCAGTCGTCTTCAGTTTATAAATCTTCTTTATTAGTACAAGTTCATCGAAATATATAAAAGTTTATATAACCCTCTTTATCAGTGCAAGTGATCTTTTAAAGGAAAATGAATAGACAGAGCCCATTATTATTATTATTATTGGAATAAAAAATATACATATGCGAGAAGTTATTAACAATCCTTATATAAAGTATCAAATAATAATAAAAAAAAGCTAAAAATGTAATTCAACTTGTTATCACTCACTACAAATTAATACTTTTTTATAAAATTAAAAATTCATAAAAACAGAAATATAATTTTGAAAATTTATGAAAAAAAAATCTAGATTTATAATTAGAAAATGTTCTTGAAATTTTTTAATCATGTAAATCTTTACTTAATTATCTAATCTATATATAAAATATTTTATAAAGCCTGTCATTATTTTTTTAGATTCTTTTCTTCACTAATTAATGAGTAATTATTTATCTAAATATTTAAATTTTTATTTTATTTTATTTTATTTATTATGATTGGACACTTGACTGTCATATACATGAAAGTTTCATGATGAAACTGTCTTTCTAATTAATATAGTAATGATTTTTGTTTTGTTATAATCAACAAATTAATTATGAGAGTATATAGGCTATGGATTTAGGTTTAAACCCTTGTAGTGAAATGTTTTAATTAATTCGACAACTTTATTAGCTACTCTATTCGTACAAAATTATTAATGTTTCTATATCTATTTTAGGTTGTTTGAAATTGAATGTTTCTATTTTTATTTTATGTTGTTCGAAATTAAATATCACATTTCTTAAAATAGATAAATTTTCAATATAAAGTTTTATTAACAACATCCATAATTTAAAGGATTTACATCCACTTGCTTAATGAGAAAGATAAATCAGTAACTTTTATGAAAATCAATGCACTCAATTGTTAATTTTTCGATTAAATCAAAATGAGATATTTAATTCTCAAAAGAGTAAGTATTATTATTAATTTTAACGCATTAGTTAGTTCTTTAATGTCTTAATTGTTAAGACTTTTTTTTATATTTTTAAAAATTTGATAATAAGTTTTGAATTATGATTTAACTTTCTTAATATTTATTTTATTTACATTAGTGTTTTTAAAAACAAAAATTAACGATTGATTACCTATTTTCTAAGCGAATTAGTGAGCATTCGTTTATATTTATTTATTTATAATGCCATAATCATAAAAATGGAGTATATAAGTTATGGAGCATTCACTAAATAAACTATAAAAAGGAAAATTGGTGAGATTAGTCCCCAAAATTTCATATAAATTTTGGTGGCTTTGGTCCTCTTTATTTTATTTTTTTTCCCCCTTCTTTGTTGCTTTGGTCCCTAAAACATTTTCGGGTTGTAGAATAAGTAAATTTATCATTTCCAGAACAATAACGACCAGATCCTGGTGGAGTAAATTCTATCTTTTGGTGGCTACAGTCTCAAAAGATTGTTTTTTTTTTTTTTGGTCATTTTTAATCCTCAAAATATTTTCGAGTTGTGGATTTGGTTCTTTTAGACGGATTCCGACAAGAAACCTGCCAAGTCAAAGGGCTTTTTGGTTCTGGTTTTAGATTATTTTGCATTCATTTTAGGAAATAAAAATAATTGAAAGGATAAAATAGCAATTTGACTTGGTTGGTTTCTTGTCGGAATCCGTCTAAAAGGACCAAATCTAGAATTCAAAAATATTTTGAGAACCAAAAAATGCAAAAAAAAAATCTTGTGGGACTATAATCACAAAAACATAGAATTTATTCGGTCGAAGTCTGGCTGGTATTGCATCGAAAATGATAAAAAGGATTTATTCCACAACCTAAAATTTTGGGGGCTAAAAAAAAAAAACACTAAAGAGGACCAAAGCTCCCAAAACTTGAAATTTTAGGGACGAAACTCTCCAATTTTCCTATAAAAAAGAATTTATTATTACATTGATATAAGCTATAATATGGTTTTGTTCACTTTATTTATTTACTAGCATAGCCATATTAGTAATAGTTGTAGGAATATAAAAAATATATAATAAAATTAAAAATAGAAGAAGAAAATTCAACATATTATCTCTCTAACCAACAAAATTTAGAAAAATTTAAAATTAAGAGGAAAAAAAATGATAAAGAAGTTCATGCATAAATTTGTTATTATCAAAAGATTAAAATTTCTAAAAAAACCTTTGGCATTTACTTTTTAGAAGATATTAACTATACCATTCAATATTCAATTAATTAAATCATGTAATTTAGGATTTGTTGAATTTAAAATCATGATAGTTATTAAATATAGTTTTACCGATAATTAACTGTTGACTTTTATAAATTATATTTGATGGAGTTCAAGAGTAGTCTCCGGGTCACCCAAAAACTATGATGACATCAATGGCAGCAACTGAGAAGAAAGGAAGCAGGTCATCGGAGTGGGCTGTCTCCCAGGGAAGAGCTCCAATGGCTAAATCAGTATTCTAAGAGAGTAATCTTGTGTAATTAACACCAAAAACACTGTCTTTGTCCATAGACTGATTATTATTTGATTATATATATTAAGTAGTCAGTTACCTCTTTGATTAAAGCTTTTCTATTACGTGATAGTAGGCAATTATAATAATTATGAGATCATATCTCATCTTGCCAATTGCTCCTAGAATCGTGGAGTTTCCCTTGGTTGGAATATCTTGCCATTCACATCTCTTGTCAAGAGCTATGAGCTTGCAAACCAACTACATGACCTGCCCGTGGACGTCGAGGGTTTTGATTTTCTCTTTTGGGAGGTCATGTCAAGTGACTATAGACTCATGGGAGATGTTAGGAGTCACACACAATTGATCGTGACATGGAAGATGTATGAGACGAATTGAAGCTTACTAGGTTGAAGGTCGTGGCCTAATAAGACCTCTAATGAACTCATTTAAGAGGTCAGTGACTTAGGAGATTAGTGGTAGCAGGTCACTGCCCACCTTTCCTCGTTGACTTCGTGAGTCTGACTTTCAGGTATTGAGGATTGGGGCTTTGAGCCCATTTCTCCCTTGAATATTGAATGTTAATTCTATTTGTTGTATCATTATATTTTAAAATATTATTTGAATAATATTTAGTAATTATGGGAGATTAATATAGTAATACTTTACATTTGGGCCAAAGTCAACTATTATACCTTTAGGTTTTTTAAGCAATTTAATACCTATACAATTTACGGGCCAAAGTAATACTTCCAATAACTTTTTGAGCTAAAAAGGCACGTACCTCCATTGTAGGAGGGCAAAATAATAAAAAAATTAATTTTTTTTTTAATGAAAACGTAGTCATATTAATACCTCAAGTATGGGGCAAAGTCCATTGTCATACCTTTAATTTTTTTAAAAAACCAATTTAATATCTATACAATTTACATGCTGTCAAATTTATACTTCCAATGACTTTCCACTTAGATTCCTGCCAGAAAGTGACGTGCTCTCAGAGTGGATCCGTTGTGGAAGGGCAAAACAGTCAAAATATTAATTTCCCTTGCATGGATTTGGTGGGCTAAATAAAGCATTGCAGTTTCTGTCAAATCAAATTCCCACTGAACAGTCTCAACTTCTTTTTTTAAAAGTCACATTAACATTGTCAATTCATAATTACAACGAAGAAATCAATTCCTTCTAACGTCTTTCTCCATCTCACCCACAATGATTTTTGATGACTTACCAGTTTTCCCCATGACCTCTTTTTTTTCCCCCCAAATGGTTTTGTCTAACAAATCTCACGTGCAAAGGGGTTTTGGGATGAAAATTAATATTTTGAGTATTTTTCCCTCCTAAAATGGAGTCACGAGGAAAGCCAGTGCCTTTTTGGTAGCAATCTAAGCAAAAAGTCATGCATTACAGAAATGAGGGATTTTTTGGCGGAAGTTTTTTGACGGTTCAAAAAACTGTCAGTTGGCAATTTTTTTTTGTGGAAAAGAAGGAGTTTTCCGGATTTTTTTTTTTTGTGGAAATTTCAAAAACAACCAGAAAATAGAAAACGGGTGACCAATTCCACATTACTTCCTAAACATCTTGTATCCATGATTTTTTAAGATCAAGTAAATAATCATTTGGTTTTGTCATTAATTTGACTTTACTTAGATTAATTTAATCATTATTATAAATAATACATTTTTATATTTATTAAATAATTAAATTAAATTTTTAATATCAAAAACTATAATCTTCTTTTAAACAAAAAAAAACAAGAGAGAGAGGAAATTTCCAGAAAATGGAATAAAAACTGTTACTATTTACTATTACTGACAAAAGGGAAATTGCCACAAACGGAGTCAAAAACTGTCAGAAAAACTTTTCTGGTAGTTTTGAAAATCTACCCAAAAATTTTGCTCTTGGCACTCAAAATGGTGGCACACTCCTAATTGTCGTAAATGACTTTTTTTTATAGTTAAAACTGCCAGAAGTGGCTGGTTTCATGGGTTAGAAAATACCTCATGCCTTGTAGTGATGGAAAGTATTACTTTGGCAACATATAAATTATATAGTTATTAAATTGGTTTTAAAAAAAAAACTAAGGGTATGATAGTTGACTTTGCCCTAAACATAAGGTATTACTATGACTAATCTCTCAATAATTATTCATTGAAAGAAGTTAAATGAACTTTATTAGATTAATTGGATATTTAGATTGATATTAATAATAGGGAGAATGACCAATATAGTACGAGAACTTATACCTAAAGTAAACTATAATGCTAATTATTTTTTTCCTGCCATTTTAAATTCCCCTACTAATTATGAGCATCCAAAACACTACTTTTGACCATTTTCCTATTAAAATCCAACAAGAACAACATGTGACAGGCACATGCCTCGATTCTTAAGAGCAAAATAGTCCATTAAAAAAAAATTCTATTTTTTCTTTCTTTCTTCTTCTTCCTAGCGAGTTTTTGAAAATCAAACAACACTCACCGGCGACTTCTCGGAAATCTATCAACTTCTCATCGGCGATCTCTCTCTTGGCTCACCAATGGCTACTCTTTCTTCTTGCGGTGACTCTCTTCTCGACGGCAACAATGGACTCTCAATCAGAGATGTTGGTTTTGATGATGACAAGCTACCCATCACTTGACTCCTTCGCTATTGAATAATGCTTACTGATTCCTGTTTTTGACACAGATATAGTAACTAAAGATCTCAAGAACTCTACTCTCTGCTCCAAGAATCCTGATGATAAGGTTGAAGCATCTTCTGATGCCATTGAGATCATTATGCTATCCTCCTACAAAGGAAAAGCTCCCATTGATTCAGATCTGATGTTTGAAGGTGCCATCTTTGAGCTTCAGCACTTGGCAGTTGAAGCAAATCGAAATGCTACTGTCCATTGTTGCAGTTGAGATGAGAGTCACCGCGGGAAGAACCAGCAACCAATAGTCAGCCAAGAGAGAGATTGTCGATGAGAAGTTGACAGATTTCCAGGAAGTCGTCGGTGAGTGTTGTTTGATTTGCATAAACTCGTCAAGAAATAGAAGAAAGAAGAAAAAAGGAATTTTTTTGAATGGACTATTTTGCCCTTAAAAACAAAGATATGTGCCTGTCACAATTCGTTTTTGTCGTATTTTAATGGAAAAATGGTTGGAAGTAGTGTTTTGGATGCCTGTACTTAGTATGGGTATTTAAATGGCAAAAGAAAAAAAAATCAATTGGCATTACAATTCTAAGTTCGGGTACTATTATTATTTTATGCAAGCAAAGGGATAAGAATATGAAGATATTTTAGCAACAAATTAATAATTTATTTATTTTATAGTAAATTAAATTTATGGCAAAAAACAAAAAAAAAAATTTATATTTCGACAAATTGGTGAATTTTATCTCTAAACTATTTTCGACTTTCAATATAGTTCTTGAATTTTTTTTTTAACTTCTTAGGTTGCCAAATATTTTTTTAATTTGTAGTATAAGAAATTTATCAGTTCTACATGTCTTTTTTTTCTTGTCATGAGACCTATATTACAACACGAAAAATGTTTAGGGACCTAAATATGTTTAAAAAAGGATTAAGGACCACCATTGCAAGTTAAAATAGTTTTAATATGAAATTCGAGGTTTGTTTGATAAAAATAAGGAAAATTGGCGAGTTTCGTCCCCAAAATTTAAAGTTTTGGTGGCTTTGGTCCTCTTTAGTTTTTTTTTTTTTTTTTTTGGTTGATTTTTTTGTAAAAACATTTTCAAGTTGTGGAATAAGTCATTTTTATTATTTCATGTGCAATAACTACCAGACTCAGGCAGAGTAAATTCTATTTTTATGTGGTTATAGTCCCAAAAGATTTTTTTTTTACCTTTTTTAATCTTCAAAATATTTTCGAGTTGTGGATTTGTTTTTTTTAGATGGATTAGTGCCAGAAACTGACCACCAAAAATACCAAAACTTAAAATTTTGAGGACGAAACTCACCAATCTTCCTAAAAATAAATTAAAAAATTAAATTTTTTTTAACAACATTTAATATTTCAATAAGTATCCTTAACCGTACTTAGTGCTATAATAATTGTTGGAATGAGTTTATTTTTAAAAGAATTACTTCATTATAGAAAATCATTTGGTTTAATTTTTTTTTTAATGTTAAAAAATGATAAAATTTTGCTTATTTTTAACTCAACTTATCCTATCATTTTTCTCAAACAAAATTTTTTAAAATCTTTTATTTTAATTTATTTATTGTTTTTGTTCACCATTCTTTTTATTTTTATTTTGCTTTATCTTTCACTTATATTATTTTCTTTCATTCTCTCACTACTTTATTTTGAAAATAAGTAATTTAAACGTAATAGATATTCGTTCAACTTAAATATATTATAACTTATATAATAAAAATTATTATAATTTTATATAAAAAATAATATCAAAATATTTAAATTTCCTTTTAAGAAAAATTTTTTATTTAAAAATGCATCTAAATTATTACATTCAAATAAGAAACATTTTAATTTAGAAGATAAGCTTTATTTATTTATTTATTTTACAGAAAATATTGCCAAAAAAAAACAAAAAAATTCAATAAGTTCTAAATTTACTTAATCATGAGAATTTGGTTTTAGCATTTAGATTTTTGTTAAAAATCATCGAATTTCATTTTAAAACTATTTTTAACTTGCAGCGTAGGTCCTTAATTTTTTGCTTTTTACATTTTAAACCCTAAATATTTTTCACATTGTAACATAGGTCCTTTAGACTGAAATAATAACCTGAAGAATAGGTAAAAAAGATTGATGAACTACATTGAAAGTCGAAAATAGTTTATGGATGAAATTCAATTTGCCTTATATTTCTATAAAACTCTTTATAATTTTGATAAAATTTCTCAATAAAATACTTTTTCTCCACATAAAAAAATCTCTGTAAAATAAAAAAATTACTCATTAAAAATATAATAACAATCGTGTAATACACTGCCATTTAGCTAGTTCTCAAAAGTTTAAATATATCCCCGTTAGTGTTCTAAAGGCTCATAATGTCCTAATATTAATTACTCCCTCCGTCAACAAATATAAGTCATTCTAACTAACTTTTTCGGGTCATTGTAATTCATTGTTATTAGCTAATTAGGGATTTGGAAGTGTTTAGATAAATATATATATGTGTGTGTGTCTGTGTGTGTATATA
>JAOXNR010054264.1:0-12833 GCA_028571225.1 Parsonsia alboflavescens | reverse complement strand
TATATATATAACAATTCTTTTCACCATTCGCCAACGCCAAGTTACCCCGCTAGCTTCCCTCCGTGAACAATTGATTTTGTGATGTGGGATAATTCATAATTACTAATAATTATATAAATATACGAGCGAGGATGATGACTTGACACAATTCTGGAACACTCTTCAATTCTTGCCTTGTTAATTATACACTCAAGACTTCCCTTCAAATTAAAGATAGCTAAAAAATTTATACTGTTTTCTTCTTTCTTTTCTCCGCTGATCTGAAGCAATATGGAATAATAATGCATATAATTTTATTCTGCCACGGAAATACGCACTTGGCATCATCGAATCATAAGTTTTGTATGATCTTCATCAACTTCTTCTTTTTTTTTTAAAATCTCAATATGTACTCTAAGAAATACTAATTACATAAATTAAACTTCCACTCCACACTATATATATGCATATAAATACAAGTGCCTTATGACTAGCCCAATTTCATGTAATCGGATCACAAATATTCTCTTCATAAAAGAAAAAAATGGCGGAGTTTCTCTCTTGGGAAGCCATTTTTTCCCATATTTTGATGTACTTTCTTGTGATCAACACCGTTGGTTGTACTCCGCCGGAAGATCCCATCAAATGTTCATCAAGAAACCTCAACTGCACAATCACAAACTCTTATGGTGAATTCCCGGATCGGAGCATTTGCCGTGCGGGTCAAGTTTTCTACCCGGCAACCGAAGAAGAGCTGGTTTCGGTCGTAGCAAATGCAACCAGGCTGAAAAGGAAAGTGAAGGTCGCAACTCAGTTTTCACACAGTATTCCCAAACTGGTGTGTCCCGACGGAGAAGATGGGATTCTCATAAGCACTAGGAACCTGAACAGAGTGGTGAAGGTGGGTGAGTCTGACTTGACAATTACTGTGGAGTCCGGAGTTACGCTGAGACAGCTCATCGGCGTGGCTGCTGATTCTCAAATGGCCTTGCCTTATTCGCCTTACTGGTGGGGCTTGACCATAGGTGGGCTCTTGGGCACCGGTGCACATGGAAGCACATTATGGGGTTTGGGAAGCTCGGTTCATGATTATGTAACTCAGTTACACATAGTTACACCGGCCGAGTATAAAGAAGGTTATGCCAAAGTTAGAATTCTTGGAAACGGTGACCCTGACCTTAATGCTGCTAGAGTCTCACTAGGTGTTCTTGGAGTTATTTCTCAGGTATATTTTTTATTTTCATTTATTGAGATTAATTGAAAGGATTATGCATCCTGTATAAGTATGTGCTTTTCTTGGAATGATAGCGATTGAGGGATTTTTTTTTATATCTGTTTTTCCTAGTTTGCAAAGTTAGGTGGAATTAAGTGTTGTTTTCACTCAATCACTTATGTGTATCTTCTTGTAATTTAGTACAATAAATGTGGCATAATGGTTCTTTGGAATGGCTTGAGGGTATGGATTTTAATTGGTTTAGGGGAAAGAATTAATTTGTACATACCAGATTCGGTTTGTCCCCCATATATATATACATAGGATGTAGTGCAACTTTAGGATAATTGAATTATTCATATATTATGGTACATCCATAGCCAATCAGCCTGTCACTTCCAATCTAATAATACCCCTTATTAGACATCTCTAATTACTGGCCCATACACACACATACATAAATAAATAAATATATATATATTTTTTTGGTATCGAAATTCAAATTATATTTTGTTCTTGCTAAGTTTCTAATGATTAATTATTTTTAGAAAAATTTAAATAAATTTGATCAATTATCCCTAAGATTTACTTTTTTTTTTCTTTTATAGGGTTTAGTTTATAAAATATATTTATAGAAAATAAATTTTTTAAAAAGAATTTACCTTTTTCCTTTAAAAAAAAAAGGGAAGATAGTTAACCGTCGATCGATCGTAAGAGACTTAACAAAAGGATAATATAATTTGAACTCCAATATCTATTATAGCATTTCCTTGTATATATATGATCAATAGGAGAAACAATGAAATGCTTATAAGAAACACCAAAACTCACCTTATAATTGAGTCTATGGTCAAACATGGAGCTTGGACTCTTGTTTGTAGTTTCAAAAACATATATATTAGTCAAACTCTATTTAAAAACTTACTATAAGATGTAGTGCATCGTTACATTTATGATTGGTTCATATGAATGAATAATGAATGCTATATATATAGGTGACCTTCAAACTACAACCGCTGTTTAAACGTTCAATCACATTGGTGACGAGGGACGATTCAGATCTGGCGGATGATTCAGCAAATTCTGGGAGGAAGCACGAATTTGCAGATTTCGTGTGGTACCCTAGTCAGAAAAAGGTAGTCTACCGCATCGATGACCGTGTCCCTTCCAATGCATCAGGAAATGGACGCAACGAGTTTACTGGATTTCGCTCCACATCATCCCTCGTCCTTGCTATTCTGCGAGCTACTGGTAATTCAAGTTCACTATTAGTTTCTTTAATTTAATTTCATATCGCTTTATTCTTTTGCCTTTTATGAGTAATTAGGTACTTGTAAAATACTCCCAAATGGCAAAACTTGTACTGCAGGTTAGTTAGGAAGCTTTTAATATCCTATCTTTGTTTTAAAGATTAAAAAGAAAAAAAAAAATTATATCCTTTCTTACCTTATAAGCCATATTTTACCTTATTTTACCCATAATTCTATCATGATGTAATCTGTAATTTATTTTACATATATAAAACTCTACAGAGGAAGATCAAGAATCCAGAAATGACGCTACCGGAAAATGCACAGATGGGAAACTCACTACCGGTACATTACGGACGGCCGCCTACGGATTGACCAACGACGGCATCGCATTTACTCGGTTCCCGATCGTCGGATACCACAATCACCTGCAGGCATCCGGGACTTGCCTGGACAGCCTTCGGGACGCGAGGCTGACGGCATGCCCATGGGATCCTCGCGTGAAGGGCCTCTACTTCTTCCAGACCACATTTAGCATTGGGCTTTCGAAAGTCCAAAACTTCATACGAGACGTACAGCAGCTGGTGGCAATGGAGCCCAAGTCCCTCTGTGGGCTGGACCTTTACAATGGGATCCTGATGAGATACGTTACGGCCTCAAATGCTTACTTGGGAAAGCAAGAAGACGCATTGGATTTCGACGTCACTTACTTCAGAAATAAGGACCCGATGAGTCCTCGGCTGTACGAGGACTTTTTTGAAGAGATTGAGCAAATGGCAGTGTTCAAATATGGAGCCTTGCCGCATTGGGGTAAGAATCGGAACGTGGCTTTTAAAGGGGCAATAAATAAGTACAAAAGGGCGGATGAGTTCTTGAAGGTGAAGGAGAAGTATGATCCATTGGGTCTCTTCTCCAGTGAGTGGACTGATCAAGTTCTTGGGCTAAAAAATGATGGGCTAGTGATTGAGAAAGAGGGGTGTGGGCTCGAGGGTCTGTGTTTGTGTTCTCAAGACATTCATTGTGCTCCGGAAAAGGGTTACTTTTGCATGTCCGGTAGAGTCTTTCAAGATGCAAGAGTTTGCAGACGAGTAACTTCTCCTAAAAGAAATTAAATTAATTAATCTAACCTGCCTGTCCTGTCGATGCAGTGATACTAATCTATTATATAGTAGAATTTTACAAAAGGTTTAATTTGTTGATCATATATATTCTTTGATATTGGAGTTGACTACTAATGTAATCTAGTCTCTTTGCTTCTTTTTAAATGTAGAAACCAAAAGCACGCTTAAGATTTGTTAACGGACAAGTAGCAACATATGGACGTTTGAATTATAAGTATCAATTTGTTGTTTTTATTCATACACTTTATGATATTTTCAACGCTGAATCTCCTATTATATATTTGTATATCAATCCTTATTACATTAATAAGATTAAGTCTTTAATTATTATTTTTTAATATATTTTATGTATTAAATCTTAAATAAATAAATTAAACTATATGGATACTTGATCCATAGGGATACGTGTTAAATTTTTATTAGTGTAATAGACATCTAGAATCTATACTTTCTTTCTTTTGAGATGTATTTTCTATTTCAAGTCGAAGAATCATAATAAAGCAGAAGACACAATCGAGAATTTTCAAAGTGTGTAACACTGACGTTTTGGTTTCCTCAATCAAGCTGATTTCCCATTTATTTTTGTCTCTCATTTTCATTTTATTTTATTTTTTACATTTTAGTATCTCGACTTTTTATTTGCTGTGGTTTTAGTCATTCTACAAGAATTTGGTAAAAAAAAATTAAATTCAACATTTCAATTAAAATAATATGATTTAACGAACAGCAATTCTAAATATAAATATGTTTTATAACAATCAAACTCTAAAAAAATGTCTCATCACCACATTTTTAATTGTTTTTCTTTATGATTTATCATCCCTCTATGTTCCTATTAGAGACTGCATGTCGAAGATAGAAAAATTATCCGATCATAAATTTCTTTGAAGGCCTTACTACTATTTCAAAGGGAAAGAACAAAATTTCTTGTATTAGAGAATTTAGGGCAACTATTTGAAATAAATTCTATTCAGAAAGATCTTTTAGGGTTTAAATATCTTTTTAAGCTACAAGATCTAGAATTTAATACAAAACAAATATAGAGGGAAATTTTAAATTTCAAATATTAATAAGGGTAAAAGATTCACGATAATCCTAAACTTTCTAAAAATCCAAGTTTTACTTTTAAAATTTAAAATTCATTTCTCATAACCTCAAACTTTTTAAAACGTTACACACCTTTTCGTAAAACCCATTCTTTAGAATTAAAGGAGTTTATTTAAGAAACATTTATTTGTCCAACTTTTACTTATATACTTTATTATTGTTCGACTTTTGCACCTATAATTTATTGTCCGACAAATTGTTTGCATATAAAACTTTAAAAGTTTAAGTTTAATTTTTTTGAAAACTTATGCAACTTGAGTTTAGTAAAATTTTAAATCAAGGTAAAGTCAATTCAAAATATAATAGAATTAGTTGTTTGAAAATTGGAAAAAGATACCTCGAATTTATTAATAACAAATTACTAAAAACATAAGACTAGGGGAGAGACTTGTTTACCTAAACCTCCTTGGAAAACAATTAAACAAATTAGAATGAAAATTGGTTATGGAGATGTGTTTTTGAAAAATTACAAGTGTTGGGACAAAAAAAAAAAAAAAAAATTACACTTGATGAAGCTCCTTCTCCATAATATTCACATTCCTCCTCTTCCTCCAACAAATGAGACATCCCTTGAGACCTATTCTCCACTTGGATCCAATTAGAAGCAAACATGAGAGTTTCCAATATGGTGAATGCCAATACACTTCTATGATTCTCGAGTACTCTATCATTTTCACTGAAGGTACTTTTCTCGGCCATGGTTGAAACGGTGGAATCAAAACATCTCATGCAAATTTTGATAAAGTAAGATAAGTGTTTTCATTTAATCTCCAACATCCAAAAATGTCAAAATCATCACCGGAGTCTTCATTACTTGTTGTAAATTGTCAATTCACTCAAACCACCACTTGTTGAAGATGATGATGACAAACCTTCTCCCTTAGTCTTTTTGTTGAGGTCTATAATTGTCGACCAAGCATTGAGCCTTTCCCCTGGAGATGCACTACTCGATCTTGGTGGTTCCATGATTGTTGTTTATGGCATTGTGGAGTATTGATCGTGATACTATGTAAATAATACATCCCAATTCTCCTTCGCATATGTCTATTTTCTCTCCACCCTAACTTGTCCTGACAACCCGCCTTCATCACAATCGAGATACATCAAGTACAAGTAGTAGATGCTTGTCTCAAAACCTAAAATTTTAAATCGAGGATCCATACAAAGAGTAATGCAATACAATAATGGCATATCTTTATAATATTTCAAATATTTTTCTTCACGTATTAATGTAGCTTCATTAATACTTTTCAAAAAAAAAAAAAAAAAAAAAGAGACAATTGCAGCATCATAAAAAAAAATGGTACTTAAAAGGGTTTGAAATCTGATACTATTGCAATATTGAATTATTAAGTGTTTATAAGGAAGAACACCATCCATCATATCATGGGTGGAGTTCCATCTTGTGTTAACATCTTGGTTAAATTTTTTATAACTTAAACCTCGTTCTCTTCACATGTTTAAATTGTTCGCCTCAAATATAAGAAGCCTTTATAAATATAGCAATATTTATAAAAATAGTTATCCAATTTTAACAATTAAATTCAACACATGATAAGTACATCTATTATGAAAAAGATTTCCATCTAAAATGGGATAAATTTCATTCTTGATAATTATAACGGAAAAATCGTTGTTTCTTGTATTGTCAAAGCAAATACAAAAAAATTTTCTCAAAATTTTATATTCTCGATAAATAGATAAAATATAATTTGCAACGGAAATAAAAGCGTGAGGATTTTGAAATAGTCTAAAAGTAAGGATTCCTTTTGGAAGAATCAAGCCAGGGTTAATCCAATGACAAGTGATATACAAATAGTTCAGCATAGTAATACCAGTCCAAGAATTACAAGTAAGGACAAATTTTGTATCTTTTATAGAGATTAATTCATCAAAATGATCAAGAGGATGCTTTTTCATTTGTATATAACATGTAAAAACATCACATTTAAGTGTAGACTTAGGAATTTTATGAAATGTTGGTTGTAAAACCCTAGTAATCATTCTAACAAATTCATCCATTTCTGTTGTTTCCAAAGGAAGATTTTGTGAAATTATCCACATGGAAACTTCTTCCCTAACATGATTTTTATCAAATCAAAATTTCCAATTACTTTCCTCCCTTACATGAATTTGTTGTTGTTTTAGCAAATTCTCATTAAAATCTTTGTGTTCATTTTTCATGTGCCTTGTCAAGGCTGACGAAGATGCAATTAGAATTGCTCTTAGTCTTTGATATAAAAAAAAACAACAGTAGAATTTTCGTCATTATGCGATTATAATCACCGACGATGAAGTTTTCACGAAACTTCAATGAAGTAGCCGAAAATAAAGAACACAAGACAATTGAGAATTTTCTGTATATTCAATCTACTGAAAGCTGTTCAAGAAAAATACCATTAAATAAACCCCTATGAATGCTAAACCTAATAGGAAAAGGAAAGCTAAACCTAATAGGAAACTGAAATTTAAAACGGAAAAGGAAAGCTAATCCTAATAGGAAACTGAAATTTTTTTAAAAATAATTATCAAAACTACGAAAATACACCTAATCCTAAAAATATTTTAGAAAACGGTAAAAAGACCGAAAACCCCTCAAGGCCGTACGTCTGAGTCCCTTATTTCCGAGCCATATCTCTAATCCTCGCTGAACGCCTAAGCACTTGTGGCTCTGTTTCCTTGGACAGTTCAGCCTGTTCTTGCTCACATTGACTTGCACTGTCCGCTCCTGCGTCAGGTTCCCCCTCGTCAGAAGAGCTTGTCCTCAAGCTCAAAGGATCCTCATGAACAGGATACAAATGCGTGACATTGAACACGTTAGTGATGAACATCCCATCGGGCAACTCCAGACGGTAAGCGTTGGAACCCAACTTTTCAAGTACCTGGCATGGACCAATCTTGCGTGGCTTCAACTTGTTATACTCCCCTAATGGATATCGATCGCGGCTCAGATATACCTACATAAGATCACTCACTTCGAACTGCACCTCCCGAAGATGACGATTAACTGCATCTTTATACTTGGCATGGGTCTTTTCCAGCACAACTTTCACCTTAGCATGGAGCGATGTCAATTCTTCCATCTAATCATCCACTTTCCTGAACCCAGAGTTAGGAGTTTCAATCGGCAAAAGGTCTAACGGCCCACGAGGCATGAAGCCATAGACGATTTGGAACGGTGCGTAACCGGTCGACCGATTGACACTATTGTTAAACTCGAACTCAATCTTGGAGAATCTTTTGAGTATGGTTGGATCAGCCAAAGGAGTTCCAACAGGCGGACTACTCACATTTAGAGGAACACTTGTATTGCTGACACTAGCAGACGAACCAACTCCATTCATAGCTACGTTTTTTGGAAGAGAGTTGGACTTTCGTTTTGCAGAAAGTTGTGCTTGATGTTGCCGTTGCATGGGATCATAAGCACTTGACGACAAAGATGTTGCACCACCAATAAGAGGAACAGATGTAATCACCGACCTATCCTTTTGGGATGATACAAAGCCAATTGTCACAGTTGCCCTAACCTGGTGTCCTACTGATCCACTAGAAAATTCCCCAGATTTTGATGACAAAGGAGATTGTGGTAGACCGCCAGCAAATACACGAGGACTTTGCACCAATTTTCTCTTCGGGTAAGGGTCCCCCTTTCTAGAATTGCTTTCAAGAGGCTGACCTTGATCATTCCAAGGTGACTGAGGAAAACCAGATCTCGTAAGTTGTTGTGGTATCCTTTGCTGCAACCTGGACTGCTGGGAATCCATATTATTAAGTTCTGATTCCAACACGTGCATTTCATTTTTATTTCGTCCCAATTCTGGCTTATCCAATATTTTCGAATCAACTGGTTCTTCCTTTAAGCTATATCTAATTCCTTGATTGAAGGGCACTGCCATAGATTCCTGATGCAAACTACCATCAAACATTTGCTGAGGATACTTCTGCATTCCAGCACTGCCATACTGAATCCCTCTGGCTAGATTCTGCTGCTGCAATAGAGTGTTCTTCCAGTGAGAATCAGGTCTGTGGAAGCCTTCCACCTGTGACCCTACATGTTGCTGTTGATTTCCATCAACACCCGTAGTAGTAATCCTAGATCTCTTGTTTGAACCAGACAAGGGAGACGATCTATCACGCACAGCTTCATAATTCTGCCTCTGATTGCAAATACTTTTGTGCCTGATGTGGTTCCTTTTCAAACGATATCGGCTCCCCCTTTTCTTCTACTTGAAATTCAGGTTGCCTCAAGGGCACAGCTGGTCCAGGTACCTTTGATCTTCTTGGTGGAGCGGCAGGTTGATGCGGATTTGGGACGGCCAGCTGTTGGGGTGGCAGGACTGGATTTGCTTGCATGGGTGCGAACCGAGCCATCATCTCCATCATCTGTTGCATGAATTGCCTCCTCTCCTCTCGTTCTTCCTCTTAACGCCTCCTGGTTTCGTCCTATTGCAACTTTCGCTCTTCCCTTTCTTCTTCCAACCGTTGCAACAGATTGGAAACAAGAGGGTTGAGATCATTGTTATCGCTACTAGACATGCTGTTTGGTTGTTGGCGGGTGGATTAGAGTTTGATGGATCGAAACGTTTGCTCTGATACCAATTGACGAAGATGCAATTAGAATTGCTCTTAGTCTTTGATATAAAAAGAAAACAACAGTAGAATTTTCGTCGTTATGCGATTATAATCACCGACGATGAAGTTTTCACGAAACTTCAATGAAGTAGCTGAAAATAAAGAACACAAGACAATTGAGAATTTTCTGAATATTCAATCTACTGAAAGCTGTTCAAGAAAAACACCATTAAATAAACCCCTATGAATGCTAAACCTAAACGGAAAAGGAAAGCTAATCCTAATAGGAAACTGAAATTTTTAAAAAAATAATTTCCAAAACTACGAAAATACCCCTAATCCTAAAAATATTTTAGAAAACGGTAAAAAGACCGAAAACCCCTCAAGGCCCTACGTCTGAGTCCCCTTATTTCCGAGCGATATCTCTAATCCTCGCTGAACGCCTAAGCACTTGTGGCTCTATTTCCTTGGTCAGTTCAGCCTGTTCTTGCTCACATTGACTTGCATTGTCCGCTCCTGCGTCAAAGGCTTTCGTCCTACTCCCACTTATATAAGCATATGTCTCCCCACAAAGTTTAGAAGTTGCTTTTTCACCATCTTTTGTAAATAAACTCCAAACTAGTGACGATTTGTTTTCTTTAGTCCTACTAGTTGTTTAGTTAGATGAGGGACCTCCTATACTGTTAAAACGATTAGGGGGGGTCGGGATGTTTTCTACATTATCCTCATCAACATCACCACCTAATGACTCTACTTCTTCGGGATTGGGAAAATAGTTACCACAATAATATTCACATTGCCTAGCAAAATGATCTTCATCAACATTAATGCGGTGGGAGGATGAACATAATCTATTCATTTTTTAAGAATAAAAACATGGATTAATGAAAATAATTAAAGTAATATACAATCACATAACAAATAAAAAACAATTAGAATAAATAAATACAAACAAATATGTACGAAATACAAAAACAATTCGAATAAATAAAACTAAAAAAATAATTAAGCAAGTAACAAATTAACAAAAGTTACAAAATAAAATTAACTTGAAATTAAACAATAAAAACAAGTTAATAAGAGTTATAAATTTATAAAGAAAAGAGAAGATAAGTAGAGAATAACCAACTAGAAATTCGAAAGAATTAGATGAAAATCGTGGAAGATGGAAACTCCAAATTTCTTCTTTCAATTGCAAAAAATACAATACTAGAGAATAGAGTAGAGAGTTTGGAAGAATAAGTAGAAGAAGAGTGTGAGTAGAGAGTTTGGAAGATTGTTTGAGAATTTTTTAGGCTTTGGGAGGGGGTATTTATAGTTTTTTTAGAGCTATAGCCGTGAGTGGAATTTTGATAAATAAATTTTTTTAAAAAAATCAAACAGCTATATAGCCCTTGGAGAACGAAAGTGACTGTTGGGTTAGCCGGGCAACGCTGGGATGGGTAGAAATGCGAGTCTGAGCCAAATGCAGTCTGGTTCCGAATTGATTCAGGGCTGGGGCCATGCCACAAGATGTAGGTGGGTCCGGACTGGGCTAGGTAGGCCACAAGTCATCTTGGCCCACCCGTCACCCTAATATAACTTTAGATTTATGTACATCTGCTCTCACTCCAAATTTAGTTTCTAAATTCCTAAAATTTGGTGGTAGTGGGAGTTTCATTTTCCAAATCTATCTCTTTAAAGATTGATTCTCTCTCACTTCTTTTTTTTTTTTTTTTTTGGCTAAAGTAGAGAAATGCCAAATCGGATCTCTAATCAAATATGAGCTTTTGGTCACTTTTCAAATGAAGAACAGATGATTCATGGTGATTCTGACTCTCTCTCACTCCTCTTTGTTGGCTAAAGCAACGAAATGCCCAGATCTAATTTCCTCTAATCAGATATGAGCTGTTAGCCACTTTTCCCAATAAAGATCAAAAGATGCATGGTGGTTTTGGCTAGATTCCACTGTTTTTCTATTCTTGCAACACTCGATTAGGATGGTGTTGGGACTCGAAGTGGCAATGAGTCTTTGTTATTTGCGGTGGGTTGTGATATTTCTCATCTTCTACATTGCTATTTTCTTTTTTCCTTTTTGTTGTGGCTTTTTTACTTGTAGATCTAGTGTGGTGGTTGAGCGGTGGTTTGCGTGGGTGGTGGATTGTTCTTCATAGGAACTCCATCTCAGGGAGCAAATACTAAAGTGCTTGGAGTGAGTCATAGAGAAGAAAAAATAGTAGTTCTTGATAGAGTACCTAAATTAATAGGTTCTAATTTTTCCCTCATTTGGCCTCTTTTGATAGAATGATTTTTTCCTTTTTGAAAGTGAAGCCTTTGGCCCTTTGCCTCACTTTTTTCGAAGAGCTTATTTACTTGAATTGTTGTGCTAAGTGCCGATCAACGACCTTGAGAAAGGGAAAGGCTAAAGCTCGAAGTCGTGAATTCTTGATTTGAAATTGTGGGATTTTCTTGAATTTTCATCATGAGTGTAGGCCCATTTGATGGTGATTCAATTTTCATCCACATTGGCTATTACTAGGGGTTTTCAATACTAGGTTTTTCTTTTGAATGGATAGAAAAAGGATGATGAAAGATTTATGGGAGATGGAAGATGTTTAGATTTGAGAGCAAAATCTCATAAATACATATTTGGGTTTGGACAAAGAAGAAGAGAGAAAGATCTACAAAAAAATCGGATATTTGACAAAACAAAATCTTTCGGAGATTTTGAAGATATGGAGATTTGTGATAGAAATCTAGATTTGGATTTGAAGGCTATTCGAAAGAATTGAAGATTTGGGAACAAAATCTTTGCGAGAATGGGGAGATTTGGAGATTTGAAAAATAAAAACTTTGGACGATTTGGAGATTTAAGATCAAATACACTTAAATCTAAAATTTGTTGAAAAAGAAAATATGAAGGAGAAACTGAGGAAAAAACTAAAATAAAAAAATATCCCTCATCGTTAGTGACTTAAAGATTCAATTTGGCAGAGGGATTGGATGGGTAAATTTAGAAAGTTCAAGGTTGTGGATGAATCGAATTTTAGTTTAGGGTTATTTATGGATAATTTGGAAAAGTTCATTGTTATGACTGGTAATTTATCCTATATAAATAGAGAGAAAAAAGATTAACAGGAAGAGAGCTCAATATCTTCATTGTCTATGCTATATGTTTAAGAAGTTTGTTTCATCTCCTTTCTCTGTTTTTTGCACTTTGAGTTATTGGAGATATATTTTTTTTTATGCAAAAGATGCATGATAACATTGAACTTTTTCAAAAATTGAAGTTTTGCCCATAAACTTTAAAATTGGCTTGTCATAACCTTAAACTTTCAAAATGTATACAAGATGCTCTTTCATCCAACCTGTCCATTAGAGTTGGCAGAATTCATTTGAGAAACATTTGTTTGTCTAACTTTTGCCCTTTTACTTTATTATTATTCGACTTTCGCCCCTAGATTCTATTATTGGCTAACTTTTACCCTTTCTAAATACCTTATTGTTGGGATTTATGTCAAAAAAGGCTATCATGTTCTGAGAAAAAGTGTAAAAGACTATAATCTTAATAAGTAATTTTATACATATTAGCATAACATGCAATAAGGTCCA